>JARACY010000178.1:0-125813 GCA_029255725.1 Scrobipalpa atriplicella
ACGAGCCTTAAAGCACCACTTAATGTGTGGTATCTAGACGATGGGACGCTGGGGGGTAGTCCGGATGTTGTGGCGGAGGACGTCGAGTATCTGGTTACCAAATTAAAAGAGATTGGACTAGAGGTCAATCCCTCCAAATGCGAGTTCTATGGGTGTGATGGCGGGGCAATGGTTTCTCTCCCCCAGTTCGAGATGCTGCTCCCTGGGTTACACGTACGGGGTAGGGACGACTTCGATCTTCTTGGCGCTCCTATCTTTGCCGAGGGTACCAGTGCCAGTTTAAAATCGAAAATAGACATGCTTTCATCTCTGGCTGAGCATTTCTCACATCTGCCGGCACATGTCTCACTGGTGTTGCTCAGGAGCTGTTTCTCGATGCCCAAGTTAACATATCTGGTCAGAACGGCGCCGACGTGGTTATTTCCAGACGATGTTCTGTCCTTTGATACCACCTTGAGGACCACACTCGAGGAAATCCTAAACGTCCATCTAGACGAAAAACAGTGGTGTCAGGCAAGTTTACCGATTCGTTGTGGCGGCTTAGGCATTCGTCGCCTGCTGGAGACCGGTCCCATTGCTTTCTTAGCCTCCTCCCATGGAGTTGCGGAGCTAGTAGCTCGTATCTTACCTACAAATGGTTGCGAGTTCCGTAAGCTTTATGTGGCGGAGGCATTGGAGGCATGGGCAACTTTGTGTCCAAGCAGTGACAAGCCAGAAAATCTTGCCAGCCAGAAGAGTTGGGACGATGTGGTCTCCAAATTGTACCAGACAGCCCTTATCGACGATGCAATTGGCGTAGATGAAGCACGTCTGCGCGCGGTATCCAGGCCGGAGTCTGGAGTGTGGCTACATGCCTTACCTTCTCCGCATGTGGGCACGCTCCTGGATAACGATTCGCTGCGGGTGGGGGCGGCTTTAAGATTAGGTTGCTCCGTCTGCGAGCCCCATCAGTGCGTGTGTGGAAGCATGGTGGAGGCTAACGGACACCATGGCCTAGCTTGCGCACGTTGCGCCGGTAGGATTCCGCGCCACCAGGCCATTAATGAAATCGTGCGCCGAGCCGTGGCGTCCTCGGGAACACCTTGTGTTTTGGAGCCCGCGGGCCTTAGCCGGACTGACGGGAAGAGGCCGGATGGCCTAACGCTTATGCCCTGGCAAAGAGGTCGTACGCTGCTGTGGGACGTCACGTGTGTTAGCACATACGCGGCGTCTCACCTACAGGGCAGCCAGCGTACCGCAGGCTCAGCGGCTGAAAAGGCCGCTGGGCTGAAACACACTAAGTACGCTGACCTCGAGCTGGCACACGACTTCGTGCCGATAGCAGTGGAGACAGCGGGCGTGTGGGGCTCCGAAGCGTTGAAATTTGTTAAAGAGGTGGGAAGACGGATGCGACAAAAGGGTGGGGATCCTCGGTCGGGCTTCTTCCTTGCACAGCAAATATCTCTGGCAATCCAGAGAGGGAATGCGGCGGGCATTATGGGCACGTTTGGGAGGGAATCATTACGGGGAGGGGTGTTCGAATGACGTAGTATTAGGGAGTGCCTAGTACCTAATTTTTATTGTTTATTTTAATTTATTATTTTAAGTTTGACATTATGTACTGTTTTAAGAATAATAATAATAAATTGTACCTTTTCGAAATATACTTATTTAGACAGTGAACTTACTGTGCTGTGTAAATAATGTTTTATACAACTTTAACACCTTTGAGCCATCAAATGCATCAATGTAGTACAAGAGTTGAAGTAGTAAAGGTACACCAACATCAGTTATCGCTCATACGATCGCAAAAATGATGGATGATGCAAACATAATCGCGCTGCAATCACTCAATTTTTGAAAGATTCACGTGTTTTAATTCCAACGTGTTATGACGTCAGTAAGCTGTGATCGATTCGCTCCGAGGAAATGACTGATACAAGACATTGAATATGTGACGTAGGCCGTGGAAAGTAAATCTCGAAACTCTCTTTAAAAAATTTTCACACAAACTATGTGAGACGATCTAATTAGATAAATTAAAATTCAATGTTTATAACGTATGTGCTGAAACTGGGTTGTAAAGGATAAAAGGAATCTTTAAAAGCTACAATAGTTTTGTAGAACCTGAGGTAGGTTCTGCTTCGTATGTCTACAAATATTTCCAATGACGAATGATGTTGAATGATGGTGCTACCGTTGCCACGTCATTTGAAAGTTATTTTAAGGTCCATGTATTCTGATTCTGATAAGATGTATGTAGTAGGCAGTAGTAGGTTAGGTACTTACTTTTACATCGAAAAATATAAAATAAGAAAAAAATGTATGAAACAGATTAAAATCAAAGTTAGTATAAATACATTTTAAGCTTTCTCGCATATTAAGTAAATCCATTAGAAAGCAATATCATAACCAATAACAATATAATTTGACCAAAAAGTACTTACGAGAGCCTTTTCCCCTAATAGCCTGTTATTATTTTTCCATTACCAAAATTACCTACTTCCGCTAAACAATTGCAACTATTACGGGTCCAATTCTCAAATTATCGAGCTAATCGCAGCGAGGACAATCTCACAGATCTCAGGGCAGGAACGGGCAGAATACACAATAATACGATAATATCTGGCCAAATGATCCATCTCATTTCCTCCGAGGGAGATAGCATCGCTTGCAAATTCCACTGTTGTTACTTTTAGGGTTCCTTGAGCTTGACAAATGTTGGGAAAGATTTGGGTTGCGGTGTTTAGTTTCGCGTTTTTGAGGTGACAAGTAACGGACAGTTGGTTTCTTGCCACTCAGCAGTCAACGATCGTTGTTGCTTGTTGTTATTAGTTGCAAATAAAGACAGAAAGCAGTAACTGAGTAAAATTAACTTATGCCAAAAAAATATGATAAAAATTTACAAACTTTACCGCTTACCTTTTTATCAAAGAAATGTATTATTTTCTCCTGTATTTTAATATACCCACATGAAAAAATTAAAAGTCGTCAAAACGGTAAAATCGTCACAAACGTCTACAATATAGGGTTACAATGGCGGATAAGTAAGTGTAACAAATAAGGCAGCCTCCTATTATTTATTTTTGAGGATTTTTAATTTTTAATTTCTTACTTTTCATATTTATAAGCCTATATATTAACTATTTACATTTAAAATTATTCATGCCTACCTAATATTGATATTTTGAACAACGTTTCAAAGGTAAAGGAACTTATTAGTGATATTCTACCAACGCACGAAATCTAAATACCACAAAAGGTTTCTTTTGGAATTCATAAATGGAAGCCAAAGTTCAACATTTCATTTTCTCTTGATTAATTTCCCATAATTTTCTTTATTAAGTACATTTTCCTTAAAAATAGAGTTTCGGAAATGTTTATTTAACCACAAACGCTGAGAGAACTCTTTTGTTTTGTTTCATTAGGGTAAACCAACTTAATACAAAGAAGAATTAAATTAGTACCTACAACTTTTCGTCTACTATTTATCTAGTACACGATTAACTTTTAGTTTGGGGTACCTATTTGCTTGAGGCTATCTAATTCGGTCTATGAAAATTCTGGAATATGATGAAAATCTGCTTGTACATGTGTGTGCCGTCATCAGCTTTGTACACTGGTAGCTGAAAATCAGTGTTGTACTTTATCAATCATACACTGATTTTTGACCCTCTGCATCGCTTCAGCACACATGCAACAGTATGTAGACACAATTTTTTAAAATATTATTATTATGTTTATGCCTGTCTTTGTTTTTCTACAGTTTGTTACATGTGTGTTGTTTTTAATGCAATAAACGTTTATCTATCTATCTATTTATCTTTATATTAATTACTTATTTTAATTGCTTATTAAATGTGACCATCTCGTTTTAATTTTTACTAAGGATTGATTTTATAGGGTTAGGTTGGGTTTTGGTACTAATAACATTTTGTGAACAGAATTACCGATATTGGGCCATTGATAGCGGCTGCATGATGTTCAGCGAAGAACTTTCCATCTGTAGACTAATTTTTTCTGTATTAACTTATAAGTTTTTGTCTTTAGAGTGAGTTGTTAGAGTCTGTTAAGAGTTTTTAATTTCCTATACATATTTAACTATACATTATAAATATTATCTATATCTTTCGCGTATTATACTTTTATACAGGTCCGAAATGTACAAAATAAAACCTACAAAGTTTTTTTATTTTATTTGTTGTGATAGTCCTCTGAAATAGGTAAAGAAAGTCCCCAGCCCCTCATAGGTCTTTGCTTTATGAAGCGCGCCCTAATTTATCAAAGCACACCTTAATTTTCCTTCGAGCGAAGTGAAGGAGGTGTTTCACAAACAAATTGCTTTCTTTCGATTTAGTACACGTTTTTATCTGTAAATAGGTGGATGCTTCCTTCCTTGCTGGACTGGGAGCAATAGATCCTTCCTTGCTGGACTGGGAGCGATAGAAAAACATAGAATGTGCCAGCTGCATCTCCTCCCGGGCATGCTGCAAAAACCAGCTAAGGGATTCGAGGGTTTCAGTATATTGTAATTTAGGCGATGGGCTGACAACCTGTCACTACAGCAATATACAGATCTAACTTAAACAACTCTCAAAACTTGTCAGAAGTGGCGTTGACTTTTTCCTACGCCAAAAGTAACTAGAAATACATTATTACTTTCGGTCAACGTAGCTTTTGATCATTACGTAACTGAACAGAAATCTATAGGTAATGAGTAACTAGTAGTAAGAATCAGCGAAATAACTTGTATTAAATCCAATTTCTATTACTTACTATTAGAATTTTCTACCTGCGCAAAGCTTGGAACTCCATGGAATCCAATATTTCATTCATTTTCCTTATCCTACAAGCCTATCTTATACTTGCGCGTTTTCTCAAACCGGCTTACAATTTCAATTTGAAGGTTTCAAATTAATATCCCTTTTTCAAAGGAGACTCGGTGTTGGAAAAGACGTTTGAAAAGGGTTGATTTATCACAAAGTCGAAATTTACGTGAACATATTTTCATAACCTAGCCTTTGATCTCTATCGAAATGAAATTACGAATGCCTTATCTTTTTGTTGTTATAACCATGAATTAAAAACTCTTGAAGCTTTGAGATAATGAAGTAGTATTTAATTGAATATTTATATTTTTCATGCGTAATTATACAACTTATTAAATGAAATTCTGAAGATGTCATTATCAGAATAAATATTAAATATTTTCATTATTTTGCCGTTTTGGCTGTAGAGTTCAACGACCCAATGAGCCTTGGCTGACCAACACCTGATTGTCAAAGTATTCGAACCACCTAACACTCGCTGACGTGAATCGTTTAACAAAGTAAGTAGTGAATCAGCTTGCACTAGGGAATCGAATGTAGAAAACCTAGGTCCTTCAGATCAAGAGTGCAAGGCCCACACCCCTAAACCATAAAGGTAGATAACAGTATAGCGATTTTTACATATACGAGTAGTACCTATAAATTAGTCCAGCTGTTACCCGCAACTTCATCAAAATCGGGTCAAAAACACTAAATCCTCTGCCAACCCCCAAAGTTGAAAATTTATTCTAGTTTGAGTCCAACTTACACTGAGTTGAATAAAAAAAAGCGTCATCAAAATTCGTTCAAAACACTCTTAATTTAGTTTCCTGCTTACCCCCATAGTTAGTAGCGTGAATGTATCAAAAGTTATGTGTTCAACTAACATTTGGTTGAAAAACACTTTAAATTTAGTTCCCTGCCCACCCCTTAAGTTCGTTAGCGTGATTATAATATGTAAATACCCGTAATCTGTAGGTAACACCTTATTCAAATAAAAAAGTCCCATCATAATCGGTTCAGTAGTTTTGGTGCCATGTGGAAACAGACACGATCCTTCTAGAGTTTTTTTTTATATGAACAGATTACCGTAGGAATGAAATATTTTCCCGCGGTAAAAAGTAGCCTAGGTCCGTTTCCAGATTACCATCTATCACTTCGACAAATTTCATCAAAAAAGTAACAGACAGACAGACAGAGTTACTTTCGCATTTATGATATTGGTATGGATAATTTAATTTTTTACTAAGTAGTGGCTGATAAATAGGGGGTGATCATTATGTGACCGTAGTAGTAACAAAAAACTTTTTATAAAGTCTTTCATTACCTTATACAACTTCCAGAAAATATATAATTATCATAATATATAGTATAAGTTCTATCACAAATATAGTACCTACAAGACAAGCAAACTAATATCCATTAGTTTTCCCAGGGATTACCACTAATTCTAATATCGGTACCGAAGGAACGAATGTCGAAGGAACATCTGTGACCCGATTACGGGTATTACCTGTCAAAACCAACCCCCTCTTCAACTGTTTCCCCGTATAGCGCAAAATCATCTACATACACTCACTCACCGCATAGAGCATGATTTACGCACCGTTAGACTTCGCTTTCGACTAATCAATGGCTAAAGGCATGAATAATGTCTATCATTTGAGTAACCGGTCGGTACAGTTCCTAATAATTAATTTTCAGGGTGTGTACAGTAACGTCGGGTGAGTGAGGCTTGATTTTTAGCGCGCATGCGTGCTCCACGCCGGCTCGAGGAGGATTGTGTAGGGCAGCCGTGTGTTTGAGGTTCCAGGAGACAATTTCTTTATCTTTCCAAACGTTTCCATGATCGCGTCCCAACATCTGAACTTTTCTCTTAATGGCTACGTCGATTTATTTTATTCCGAAGCTTTAAATTTATTAACTTAGCTATAATTTTCTTATATCTTTGACAGTTATATTTATTTGATGCCAGAAGGAAACTATCCTGCTTAATGACCATTTTTTTTAACAGTTATGAGCGGTACAATCAGCTGATATTCAATCAGGTGAAATTTCTTAAAAACCAAGCATACTCTGTGCGTGACGTAATTTGACACGTCCTGCTGAAACTCCGCAACGTGTGGACACTCTAACTGCAGCCTCCAGCACCCGAGGAGGTTTCATATTGACCTATACGTATTACGAGTACTCTCTCCACGCTCTCTTTCAGGTCGAGGGAGCGAGACGGTGAACTTTTCAGAGCCAACGCCGCCTGTGTTGGACAGAGACAGACTAACCCGAGCACGGACCCTGGTTTACTCCGTTCAGTGTGTTTCGAACGCCGGCATGTCACGGACCGACGTGATCCCTGTGAGCGGTTTCGTAAACGCGAGACTTCAGAACATCAGTGTGCTAAATTGTGGAGACTAGTGGAGTGTTTACCCTGTCAAGTTGGTATGTGGTTATTCAAAACGGCCGTGTAGCCACGAATTACCGATCCTGTGCAAGTGATATCAGTGCAACTCCAATATTTTTATCACGAGTCGTTCTTTCCAACCTCGTGGGAGCCATATCCGGAATGTGAGTAATTTTGACGTTTTTAAGGTTTCCGTGAATCAGTAAAAGGCCTTTCAACAGTTCTGGTTGAAATATAACTGTAATAATTAATCCCTTAATCCTTTAGTTATAAGGTATAACAGCTGAAAGACATCGTCAGTAATTTTTTACTACGAGAACATCTGTCTTAGGAAAAAATGCGCTTCAAATATGGACCTTACTACAACATAACAAAGTTTATATAGAATCCATCTTTAAAACACTATAATTTTTCTTTCTTCCTACCTGAGTGTATGTAGGTATACCTACTCGTAAAAGTCATAATATCTTTTGTAGTTTATTTTATTCAATTTAAACTTTGTTTTTCGTACAATGAATAATAACCACATTCAAAATAAATCAATAACTTAAATATGAAATAGGTTATTCACAAACACATCACAAAATCACGCATTCAAAACGGGCACTTAAACGGGGTAGGCATTGCAACTGTTTTTGCTACGTCTGCAATTTTCTAGCTTTTTTTAGAAGATGAATTTTTAGCCTCGCTATAATTATAAGTATTATAACCTTGTAAACTTGTAATAAGTACATCTACCTTCGGGTTATTTCATTGCACTGGTTTTTACCTGGGAATATCAAGAATTTCACTATTTGTCTTAAACATCTTCTGGAATGAAGATCATTCAAAATTCCATAATATTAATAACATACCAGGTACATACAATAACATTAATGGTATTATAAGTAGTAGCAAAAGTATAATGGTAAATGTCGCTAATGTATGGACAAGCCATATGAATCAAGAGTTCCACCGAGGCGACCGAGGACTATGGTAGCACCATTGTATTAGTAGAGGGATGGAAAGGTAAGGCCACAGATCCAGTTCGCGACGACTTTTCTATTAATTATTTTTCATAAATTTCAGAAATCAGATACTTACAAATGTATATACAGTCACAATAAATTGTATCCCTTACAGGGTAGGCAGGGCGTCAAAGACCCCAGAACAAGCATTTTCTCCACGATTAACAAGTAATTATTGGGGGTCACAACAAAAAAAAAGGTTAGACTATGGTCTTACAATATAAGTATGTATATTATAAGACCATAGTCTAACTTTTTTTTGTTTAAAGTTATAGACAATATACTGAAACCTTCGTTTAAAACATTTTTAAATTAAGCCCGACGAGAGAAACAACTGGAACATGTATAATATTCTATTGCTCCCAGTCCCAATCCAGCTTGGAGGTAACAGATGTTGTCATTAAATCGCGTCATTTTTACCCTAAATACATTACAAAGTTCTTCCTCCATCGGCGATCAAGCAAGTATAATTATGTACGCAACAAAACGGTAATTAGGTTCCAGCACGCACACTTTATGCATAAATCCTTTATGAAAGTAGGTTGGAACGCAAAAAAGTATTTAGGGAGCAAATTGCCGAGTCGCGCGCACCTGCGACTTTTGTCACTGGCAATGTGACGTTACTCACTCAGTTGCCACCCTTCACCCCTTATATTATGATAGATAAGGTGAAATTTTGGATGTGTTCATTGTAGTAAACATAATAGTCACACTTTTATTCTTGCGAGGTTGGCAGCACATCAACTTGATAGGTACATATATAGAGTTATAGTAAAATCCGAGAGAACAAAATGTGTATCGTCATAGTGACGACAGGTTGACACTGCTGTTGTCTCTCAGCCAAATTAAGTAAAAGATTTGAATTGAAAATGCATGCTTTTCAACCTATGTGTAGCCTAGCACAGACGTACTCGTATAGGATTTAATGAATCGAGGAAAAGGCCATTCCGTTCCTCTTTTCTTACAAGCTTTTCAAAAAGAGACTGGTATTACAGATATCTTTTTCTGACCTAATTGCTGCAATACATTTTCAATGCAAGTCCCAAAATTCAGGAGCAAAACGGATTGAGAACTAACTAAGTCGATTATTCTTTTCTTTTTAATTATTTTACCTAAAGATCATTAGGTAATTTTATTTCACAGGTTTTGGAATTCACTACCATGCTATACTGGGTGTACATTCAATTTTTCACATGCTTCTCATTTCAGACATAATAAAGAGAAAATAGTAGAGAATGTTAAAGGTTTCGGTCTGTTATTGTAAAAGAAAGGCTGACAACCTATCAGTATAGTTAGTTATACACAGACAGTTCTTTCTAATAAGTAATTACCGAAAACTTTGCGAAAACATCCTATTATGAGATCGTTGACGCTCTGCCTACCTCGTTGTTAGGGAGACAGTGATGTGCGCCTTTGTTGCATGTTTTAAATATTGTCCAAAGCTGACTCTAGTCAGTTACGCACTCTACTTAGCGCGTTGTTTTCTGAAGTACTTGTCGTCTTTACTTTTCCATTCCATTACCCCTAGTGACGCGTCCTTAGAGATAAAGTTACACGTTGCCGATAACTTCCATCGTATGCTCCATTTGAAGTAACCCAAGATGAGGGGGTGCTGTTCACACTAAGTAAACATGCAGCATCCTTAACTCAGTTGTGGTGTGGATTTTGTCTGTACGTCGTTTTTTTTTTTGCGGACTTGGTACATGAATAAAATTATGTCCTTTATGCTTTACATCGTAGGTACCTAGGGCTTCAGAGACCTATAAACGAAGTTTGATGATTTTTTGACAGGACGTGACAGGACATGTAGTGAGAGATTGTCAGCCCAGATCTCGTATATTCAGATTCCTTTCTGCGATAGTTTTCTTTTATACTTTTCATAATAACAAGTTTTTTTTTCTTTTTAATAACGATGATGCCAAGATTTTTTCAAACCCCTTTAAATTAATTTTAATATACCTTGTAATGAGATGAATGTTCTAATTTAAAGCCTTGGTTACCAGCCAAATTGGACAATTCTATCACCTGAAAACTAAAAGGGTTTATTCAATTAATTTGGCGGACTTGTACAAACAAATAAAACACGTATCCAACCCTTCGGATAGAATAGAGAAATGTCTAATTGGGTCGACCGATCCCTTTGTTGCCCTTCATCTGTAGAGGATGTAATGGTGACTCCACTTCTCAAGTAATTTTAAAGGCTGGAGGAAAGGGATTCTGTCACAATACCCCTCAATTATTAGCGCACTTGAGTACTCACACTCACACTTTAGTGAGACGATCTTGGTTTTTTGAGTAACAACTTTAAAAATAGTTTGTTGAAGTGGTAAACCAAATAGTTTTTATATATATGTATTAGTTCCTCATAGAGCCACCAGTGTGTCTTGGTCGCTAAGCAATGGTTATTATATTATGGTGCAAAATTTTATCGTCTGAATAAATTACTTATTTTCTGTTTAATTCTTTTGCCCATAACCCATCATAGTTCCAGTTTTACACGCAAGTTTGTCTACATTGCCATAGATTCTATTCTAACTAGATGCTTGAGTTAAAAGGCACTAAAATTGGTTTACACAGCAATCAGCTTTATGTAATCAATTAAAACTATTTTGAACTCGGTCTAATATTAATTGATAGCAATAATTATCAATAAGGTTTCTCCGTTGGCGGTGTGGGTGACGAATGCGAGTGCGGACATAATAATGTCACAGACTATGGTACACCTTTTGAACTGTTCTGCATGTCCCAAAATTTGCATTGTGGAGGACCTCTATATAATGCCACAGCCAACGCACGCTAGAATAATAATAAGCCCTATTTAACCCATTCTTTTATATTTTTTTTATCAAACTCTATCAAACTTTTCTTTTACTTTGGTAGTGTGCCCAACTAGTCCACTCGTTTCATTTAATATGGACGGCGTCACTGAGTGCGAGGCAAGGGTCACCGGGTGCTGGGCAGCCCACGATCAATCATTTCAGCAAATCGATTCCTGGCGGTTCTACATTGCTCTACTGGGGTCACTTTGTGCTCATAATCACTTTACTGCCTACTTGAGAACGGGGTGTAATAAATACTAAAGTAAACTGCCTTACGTGAATGGCCCGCCACGAGGGAATTAGGTGTGCGGGTGAAAAGTAGGCTTTTCGCATCTAATTCGTTTCAATTATTTTTTCGTATTTTGAAAACCAATCTTAGCTTTAAATATAGACGATGATGTTTAAAAGAAAACAAAGGTACTTATCTGCGATGTTGAAATATGATCTTTACGAAATAAGTAGAGTACATTGGTGGGTATTGTTTTATTTTGAGACAAAGTCTGTTGAAAAAGTGAATCATGTTGTAGCTTATAGCATGCTAGCATGCTAGCTAGCATGTATCGCCTGCGCCTGCTTCGCTCTTTGGCGCTTGGCTAGAGTGGTACCACGCGAAGTTGCCCGCTCTTGTTACTTTGCCACGGTACATTCACTCTTGACATACGGCGCCGAGCTCTGAGGGTGCGCAGCTGATTGGCTGCGTGCCTTCCGTATGCAGAAAAGGGCCATTAGAGCGATTGTGAATGTGCCACAAGACGAATCCGCGAAACCATTCTTCTCCATGCTGGGCATATTAACATTTCCGTCGTTGGTCATATACCAAATTGCCCAGTATGCACACACTCACCGGAATGACTACCGTCTGCGCGGCGACATAGTTGTCAAGAAGCTGCGGTATGCTGAGAGAGTGCAACCGGTCAAACACCGACTCGCAAAGTCATCCAAATTGACTCATGTAATGGCACCTGACGTCTATAATAGATTGCCGAAAACGGTCACAGAGGCTCCCTCGCTGCAATGTTTCAAGGGTAGGCTTAAACGCTGGTTGCTCGAACACACCTTCTATAGCTTAGATGAGTTTCTTAAATTAAAATTGATTTAATAATATTTTATTGTTATAATTTCAATGTTCTGACTTTATAATGTTATAATTGATTATACTTGTATTAATTAATGTGAATTAATTAATTTATATTATTTTATTGTGACATGTAATACGAAATATTACCAAATAAATGAATATGAATATGAATATCTACAACTACTTACGCGCAATGACTGTATCATCAATATCACTCAAACTCTGTAAAAAACTGTATTGAAAGGTTTTATAATAGTTTCTATTGAACTTAAAATATCTTAAGGGCTGTAACCTAAAAAAGTAAGCAAAGCTTCACAAACTATGTTTATAAATGAATAGGCAAATATTACATAGTCGACTCATAACTCATAAGTAATCTTACTTAAGTAGACACAAGAAAGACGGGAAGGAAACAACTTCATCGAACTTTTTGTATGAACAGGACGAATGTCAACTTAACTCCGACGCCATGTGTCGAAGATTCTCTACTGGAAATAAAGGGGCATTTCTTCTGTTACTAAGTTCTTCTTGTCTATATTTGATAGTTTCAGTTAATTTACAGAGCAAAGGATTTTTTTTAACTAGCTTATTGAATGGCGTGTTTTAAATAAGTTTTCCGTGGACATGAGATATTTTTTGCAACTCTCGTAAAGAGTACCGAACCGTTCCAACATTTTTTTTTTTATGTAGGTACTAAGTTTAATGAATTTTATAGTGGAATTAAAATACTTGCGATAAAAGATGACTGTTGTTTGTTTTTTCTGGCTAATGAAGCTTTTGCTGGTATTTAAATTCTTTTATAAATGTTTTCGGAACTGTCAAATTTATTCGTTACATACAAAATATTATTGTCTTTAGGTACACGATTTGTGCTAAAACTCCATGATTAATTTTGTTTGTTAAAAAATGATTAAGACACTTTTCAATACAAAGTTGATACAAATACAAGTGTTTGTAACAAAAACTTGTAAGTAGTTAATGTTTTAAAAATGTGAATTGATCAAAATTTTATTTTGATAAAACCTAAGGAATAGTATAGCTCTTTAAAGATAAGGCTCTTTAATCCTATAATATAATTTTACATCAAATTTCATGTTTTTCTTTCATGTCAAAAAGCCTGTGTCCCGTGGACCGAACGGCCAATTACCATAATCCAATTTGCTTACCAATCACGTGTTCCAGCGCTATCAAATTTCTTTCGCCAGTTTATAAAACTATTTCCTAGGGCGTGTATTGTGAGATTAAAAGCCATAGGTGCTCGTTTTCCATTACGTTGGCCAAAGCGGCCGGTTGGGCGGTTTGACTAGGAAATTACTGCTAACATTGGAATAATAACTATGACGTTAGTGGTTGGTATCACGCACGCCGATGTTGGCACGCACCATCGTGCTGTAAACAGCACTGAAAATTCTGGCTACGGCTAATATGGAACATCCGTAAGTGAAATTAGAATGATTTACTCGAATAATTTATAGGATTAACGTATCTAATTTACCACATTTGCTTTTCATATATTTAAAAGCAGGTGTGCGGAAATTAGTTCTACACCTACCTTCTTCAAAATTAACGATAATCTCACATAGAACCCTGTTTGTCGCTTCGATCAATCCAAAGTGTGATCCCAAATAGATTTGTCAAACCTTTGATCACGATAATGTAATGTCTACGCCAAGTCTACGCCGTAGCCACGCCGTAGCAAGAGAAGTAATGCAAAAAGCTACACGCCTCATTCAGCTGATAAGAAATAAATCTATAGCCTTTTGTCAATTTTTTCACATAAAGCTTCCCACCAAACACTACAACTTATGAAAAACTGTCGAATTTGTCACAGATGACATGACAAAACTCCCGGCACGCCTTTTTCATGTGCCCAAAGTCCTTAGGGATTCAGCCAAGGCCAACCAAGTCAAGAGAGGAAGATTTGTGACGTAAAATATAGATCTGCCTACAGGATATTGAGTGTGTGACTACGAATAATACAGAGTGCCACTCCAACGTTTCTGTTTCTCAGGTAAATAATTGATTTCAAGGAGATTTACGTGAAACGTCGAAACCATTTTCGGGTTAAAAAAAGAAAATAATATTTCTTTATTCACATTTCTTTTTTCATGAGCTTAGACAGTTTTGGGGCACTTTAGGTACCTGCTTTTTCCAGAAAACATTTTGTTTTCCTTTTCCTACACTGTCTTTTAGGTTGTCGGGTGGAAAAAACTAAATAAAATAATGTCTAAAGTAGGTACGAATAATATCAAAAAAGGGTATAAAAGTATACACATTTTGAACGTTAGCTATCATTATAATAATATTTAGGGAACCAAAGCTAAACTTCTGAAAATTCTAATATTATCGCTAAATAATTTAATCGTCATTATGCGTCCCATTTTCTACTGCCGACAACTTCTAAGTTTTAACCACTTTAACATGTTTGTCTTAACAAACTTTTAAATTGGATGGTTTTGAAACAACTACCTAACTAGCTTAAAATCATTATTACTTCAAAATTTTTTCCGCTTTGAAAAGTAATGCATTTTAGCTTGGCTAACACGTCAGGGTTTATAGGGTCGATCGACTCCAAATCCTCATAATAAGTATAAGAAGCTTGGAAACAACACAAATCTCTCCCTTTTTATAATTTATTAGTAAAGTCTGAACCAGTTCTAGAAATAATTTTTATCTAAAACTACCCTAAGAGAAATCATCAATTTGCTCTACTAGTTTTCAGACTGGGTCTGCAGATATTTTTTAAATAATTTGTGAAATAAAAAATGTTCAAACGAGAATCATTATAACGTATGACTGATTATGATCTGGGTTGTAACCTTTACCTTATAATGAGGACTTAATGTAGCAAATGCTGAAATATGACCATCCAATCCGCAATTAATGCGTAACATTGTCCGAAATTGTTCTATTGTGCCGACTCCGAGTGTAGATCGGCCCGAGCCTAGCCCTAACGACCTGCAATTTATCCAGACAATGGGAATGTGCCTCTGATGTACCTTTGAAGTTTCTTTCATATTACTTAGTAATTCTTCTTTGTATCTTTATGTAGTTGTTATTATGTAGTCTTAAACGTAATAAAAAGAATATCAACATTTATGTTTCCCGGAAAAAAAGCGGCGAGTATGTCAAATATCTATAGTGAAATAAGTACTCAGTATTATAACTGACCTCGTTTTAAAATGATGTGAACTTAGTAACAGCTCTGTCCACTCGTTTACTGAAAGTCCACAATGTTACCGCATTCAAAACCTAGTTGCATTTTTACGGCTTTTCGATAGAACATACTTTTATGGACCTTGTTCAGTATTTTATGAGCGATCACTTTCAAATTTGCGAACATAAACTTTATTCAAAGTAAATAAGGATAAAATCTTCTGCTGAACTACTTATGACATTGAATATAATTAGGGCACATGACAAAGTTAATAAATTAAAGAATGCTTTCTCACTTATGTTACAAATTCATGCCAAACAACTAGAGAAGGTCTGAGAAAATATGCAACTCGGATTCGAGAGAACTTATAGAATGCAACTACTAAAATTGTACGAAAGTGTCAGTAATTCAGTTTAAAAAAAAGTACTTACCACCATCGCTTGAAAAATTGTAATGACTTGAATAATAAGATAATAATAATAAGAATAATAATAAGTATGCGTACATGTAGTACAGTACAGTTTTGTATTAAAACTAGGCAACTTCCTCAAGTTGCTTTTAAACTAAGCTCGAAATCCATTTTCCTGACGACGACACTGCAAAATCTTCAGCTAGCTAAAATTAAAGCACTCGCAGGGTTGTTTCATAAAACCTCTAGTCTCCTAGGGGTGAGAAAAATGAGGGAAGACACTTCTCAACTAGCACTAGTCAGGCTCCAGAGAAAATAAACTGCAAAATGGCGCACACAAACTTATGCCGTATAATAGTTTTATAACCCAGTACGCAGGTCTTATTTCTTGGGCCTTATTTCTCTGAGTTCCTTTTATCTTATCCTTGTCCCGGGAACATGATGAATCGTGTTTTCTTCCGTGGGAGGTACGACTTGGAGCAGGTACAAATAACGTGTCATGGTTTAATGTTGCCTCACGTATCATTGCGGATGTAGTGAAACTTTAAGTAGAAAATTTTCCACTCTATGAATTTCAGTCAGAAAAATTGCAGCGCAGTAGATATAAAAGTTGGTGGTTTCAGCCCAGTTACGTTTTATCTATTTATAAGAATTTCAAGCTATGCATCCAGTGGTCAAACTGAATGGCTGTACAGTTTGAATAAGCAATAGAGATTGGGGGTAGCTTTCGTGTAGTTTTTATTCAACCAAATACTAAAAAAATATCGAATATTGGCTGAGCGCGTTCGTTTGAGCCGAACGATCCATCACGCATAAAAAATTCGCTATACATATACAACGTGTAACAGAAAGGGTATATGCATCGAGAAATGTGTGAATCTACCCATGATACTGAACAACTTTCCCTAAGGACCATAGGTCGAAATACGAAAAAAAAAAAATGACTTCCCATACTAAATACGCTATCGGCTGATGCATTTAGTATGAAAAGTCACGATTTTTTTTTTCGTTTTTCGACCTATGTTTTTTAGGGAAAGTTGTTCAGTTTCATGGGTAGATTCACACATTTCTCGATGCATATACCCTTTCTGTTACACCCTGTTTACCTAGTCTACCGAAAGTAAAAAAATTTGCTGACCAGACAATTTAGGTATAAAAGAAAAATTTGCTCTTACTTCCAAACAAAATTACTCGAGCCGCTGACACCATTTACCTCCGTAATATGGAAAGGCCATTTTTTCATATTTCGTCCTGGTTCTTGAAAAAGAGCTGATCAGTTTTAGGTTGGTCAGCTAATTCGTTTATCCCTGTATTGATACAGTTTTTTTACAGTTACAGTTATGAAAATACCTATACATTTAATATTCGTCATCAATCAATATTGATGGTTAAATAAATTAAATATTATTTTAAAACACACTCCCAGTACTGCCGTCTAATTTGAACATAATCTTAACTCAAATTTTCACGTGTGAACAGGCGACTTGGTAAATGTCAGAAATTATTGGGGTGAAGTTCACGAATTAATAATTATAGCTCAATAGGCAATTAGTCACCCAACCAGTATTAAACTGGTTCAAATATAACGAGCTCACGTGATAATTGGATGATTTGTATCATACGAAATCGGAGCTTAGGTCCCATTGTAAATTTTATTTTTATCTAGCCTGTAATGTGTCGCACTGTGAATAAATTTATGTTTATTAAATACTTAATACCCGCGGCTGAAGTTTTTAGCTTTCAGCGATCTTTTGGCGCGTGGGTGACATTGACAGCACAGATTACCTAGTATACATGTCCGTTAGGTTATGAAATATGACCACTTAAAATTGGTCTTACAGAAAACAGGCGCTCAGCTTGATATGGAGGAGGATAGGTGCACTCTGAGTTTCATTGCGTGAACTAAAGTGAGTGACAGAATACAGAATAAACATGAAGTGGCCGTGGATTTTTGTACAAGCATCATACCTAAGTGTGAAAGATAAGCAAAGGCTAAGGCTACTACCTATATCCACACTCATCTCAACCTACATCTAATACCCACTGCTTATAAGTAGGCCTCTTCTTTTTTGCGCCATCTACACCCATTCTCTGCCTCCCGCATAGTTGACGCCTAGTTGGTTGTTTAAGGCAACCCTTTCATAATTATGTAAGGCAACATTTCCATTAAATATGAACTGTACCTAAATTTTGACGCACAATATTATGCGAACATGGCTCGTCATTAATAATTAAGCAAAGTCATGAAACACGGTCGGCGTCTGCGGGCAAATTTCATGTTCCCAGAATCAATAATTAGTACATTTAGAGAAACAATTAGGTACGCACAGTATGACTAAGAGAAAGGTACATCAGGAAGGCCGCTCAAAACGGATAATTTATTTCTGTTTTTTTTTTTTAGATTTTCATTTCGTGTCATTGTGCAGGTTAGTAAATTGTACAATTATACCAAATATTACGTAAAATCATTAATCATCACCGTAGAAAACCTAATATGTCCTGAGTGGCCTTGTGTACCTTATTCCTTGGCTGTGTATACTAAAAAGCTTGCCTAACAATATTCAACAAGACACCATTTTAAAAAATAATGGTATGCTACATTTTAATTTATCTTTGTAATAAAATTATGAACGGGTCATAATGCTAAACATGAACAGATACGATAAATAAACCGATAGTGTATTCAGGGACGCAACTTACTCTAATCTAAGTGGTCTAGTTATTAATAACGAGGGTCTATTTCTGTGACGATCCCAAACAGGCATATTGTTCGAAACTTTCATAGGCCAACCATTTGTTTTCATCAAAAACAATACGGGATACCACTGACGGGCTTCCTGTATAAGCAGCGTTATTTATTTATGTATATCATATTCATACTCTGTAGTAAAAGCGTTGGCATTGGTCCAAGTTTCGTATTTCTCGTATTGTTATCGCCTTAACCCAAAACTTAGTGGTGGAACACACTATGCCATAAATCGCAGCTGTTTGGTAGTGGTTTGTGATGCGGTCTAAATGTCAGTCATAATGTGTGCTGCAACCGCGCCACTGCTGCGTTGATTTGAGTGATGAACGACGCGCTGGTTTTACAATGAGAGTTCTGTTGTGCGTTTGTAAAATCTATTGTAACTGAAAGTAGCTAATTATTATTATGAGCATTATACTTTACAAATAACTCATATAAGACGTTAGTCAAAAGTAAACAAGGCATTAAATATCACGACCTTTTTTTAAAAAAAAAAAACGTTGAAAAGCGCAAAAACAAAAGAATATCAGGCTTTTAATAAACCCGAAATGATAATGCTATTATTAAAATGTATCCGGAAAATTGAATGACGAAAAATAAGAGAAAGGGAAATGTTTCCATATCCGTTATCGTCACGCACTGAGTCTCAATTTTAAAAGCGTCTTCATTTGCATTTTTTTTGCAGACATTTCCCCGAATCAGGCCACATTATGCTGCGGTTTTATAACATGGGGTACTAACGACCTTACTGCTGTGTGTTGTTTATTGAATATTTATATGGGACGCCTTTTGTTTCTGCCCTCGTATCTCTTGTGCTAAGAGGCTGAGTGCTGGTGTCTCGTTCGTTATCGAGTTGTGAGTTAAGGTGAAGGAAAATATCACTCAATAAATTTAAAGGTCTGCTTTGAATAATGAATTGTGTTTTTGACTACAAAATCTTATGGAAATAACAGAAGCACTTAAATAATAAATGTCACTATTATGTACTCGTAGTCGTAGGTACAAAACGATTCCCTTTCCTTAAAAGTAAAAATTATACGATTTTCTGATATAGATAGACAAAATACCAGTAGAAATGTTGATCCAATTGTCCCTACCGAGTTGATAATAAAATGAACTATGAATGAGAAAAACTATAGGTTTTCATAACCATCCGTCAAACCCTCCATAGTCGGGAGTAATTAAAATATCTTTTGTTTTATTAAATCGGACGCCATTTTGCGGGCTCTCTTTGTTCCGGATAATGGGTTCCATAATTCGGTTCGTGCCAACATGGTTACGTATTGATTCGTGTTTTAGTTGGGAAATTTTCGATAATTTTATTTATGTTTCTGAGGTTTTTCAAGCCGTAGCAATAATGGTTTTAAGAGTTTATTGATAGAGAACTGTATTATTATTAGTGTTGTCTGTTGTAACAAATAGTTTGTCGACAATCTGTTTAGGTATTTTTGTTTGTATTTAAATGGTTTTAGAAAATTAAGTGAACATTTGTAATTATTTTTACGATTGAATGTCGTGAATTTAGTCTAATTTGTTCAGTTTTTCATAATAAAAGTAGGAATGTCCCAATATTTTATTTCATTTAAAGTAAAACTGATTCACCATCAAAATCGACGAATATAGAGTCAATTTTAAATCATTAGTCGTGAATATCGTATTTATATTTAATGAGCAAATCTAATATATCACCGATAAAGTGACAACAGAATAAACTGATAGAATACAAATTGAAATAAAACAATGGCCACATTGATTGCGGAATTAATTTATAATTGGGACAATGACTTCGATTACAAATAGGCACTTTAGGTATGCAGCTATGTTAACACACAATTTTATTGATAAAATTGTTTTCAGATGTGTTATTTTAACAAAAAAAAGTTAATAAATTGTTTTCTGGTAGGTACCTATACAATAACACACATACAGCAAAAACCTAGCTGTTGATATCAGAAGCTAAGTAGGTTCTTGATCGCAGTAATTTTTCTTTTGGTCAACTACGATCAGCTAGCGATCTTATCAAACTTGCCAAAACGTTCATTAAGGGGAGTAAATGAGCCAATTGCAGGAAGGGGTAAGTTAATGTCTCAGATTAATGAATGGCAGATACCACTAGAAAAAATCCCCGGTCTCTGAAGTTCGGGGATTTTCTCTGGTAACCGGACTTTTCGTCTCAGCAGTTAAACCTACCAGATCATAATTGAAAGTACGACTAGAGAAAATGTCGTGTGTTGTTCCATATTTCAGCTATGATATAAATCCCAAATAACAATCCTAACGTAGAGGACAACCGCGAAATCTTAAAATTTTGAAGTTGCGTTTTTAAAAGCAGCATTTATTTTATTCTGTTTATAATTTAATAGCAAGTGGTCGTGGGGTCGTTTTTTGAACCCATAACGAACACGAAAAGAAGTAACAGGTACAGGTGGTAAATCTGGTCGATGCTGAAACCTTTGCTAATGGATTTCCATCACCTCACGTGACAACACTGTTTCGTGCCTCACGATTTTTAATAATACTTTCTATTCTGGCGCGTATGAGCGGAAAATTGTTTTTCAAAAATATATGGGCACGAACCGTTTTATGTAAAGGCAAAGTAACACTGGTTATTATGCTAAACGTGTCATTACAGTGGTTTGAAATTATTTACAAAGTCGCCTTTTTGTGACATAAATTGTAAATTGAAATGCCCTGTCGTGAATTTTACTTTGTTGTCAAATAGATTTCACTCCATTTGTAAAATAGGTATTAATTAGTGCTCGGCTGTTCTTGTCATATATAACGTAGGTACCTTAATGTAATGTTTCATTATTGAACTCTGCTGTGTAATTTACCTTATTAATGATTCCTGGAAACAAGAACTCGAAATTAAAACTTTTTATCTCACTGATTTTCAAAATGCACAACAAGACGAGTTGACCGGCGCAAATTGTAGCAAGCAGAAGTTTTTATGCAAATTCTGGAAACTTTTATAACAGAAGTTTCGCGATGTAAAAGGCCGCTTCTCTCATCACCGGAGTATGGTTTTTGTTTGCTGATACACTTTTGGGTAGTTATTTTTAGCTTACCCATTCAGAATAACATTCTTTTAAAAAAAAAATCGTAACAACAATAGAGGTAGAGACTGCCAAAAGTGGCCTCAAGGATAGAATAAATAACTAATAAGTAGTCACAGAGTAAAGGAAGTCACTTTGCAAAGACATTCAGAGAGATCGATCTAGCTTAGGTATACATCAAGACTTTACGATGATTTAGATAATACATACATACATAAAATCACGCCTGTATCCTAATAGATAATGCCTATTGCAAATAAGTGAATTCAAAAATTATACAAAAACACTGCCATTTACTTTAGTAATTTCACTAGAAAAAAGTCGAGCGATGAATACCTATTTCTCCTACATTTATAATTTGGGTTTAAAAACGAGTTCCTCTTACGCTTTCATCAAACTACTTCAGATTCAGACATCAAATAAAGTAGAACATAAAAATTCCAGTCACGTGAATCCCAAACTGAATTGATACTCATTAGGTAAATGCAATCAAGTGGATTTTATTCTCAAGAAGGCTGATTCGACCTCTTTGGCTTGTCTCCAGTGCTGATAACATCAACTCTCCTTTTGTAACAATATAGTCAGAATTGAATGGTTGATAAATGAACGGCTTTCACTCATAGAGATTAAAATCTTAGAAAATCTGTGTGTAAGAAAAAACACGTCTAGAAGTTAGTGTACAACGTGTAACAAAAAAGGCACTATACACCCTGAAGGATGTAAATCTACCCATGAATTTGTTACATTTTGTTACTTTTTTGTTACTTTTTGTTACATTTTGTAAGTTTCTCTATGCTGAACTGGAAGTAATAAAAAACTGATTTTTACCCGTAAAAAAAACTTAATAATGTATTTACATTGACCCAAATAAAGTTAACATTATAGCCTTGAAATATATACGTGTGGGTAAGCGTTGATTGTTTTATGTGTAGGTACGATAAAACTTTCACTATAACATTTCATGACACAATATAAATATTGAGCTTTTACGACTAACGTGAATTTAGGTAGGCGTATTTTAAACGCAATAAAATACGTACGTGTTTTACGTGTTAAATAGTACGTGGCTTAGCTATGTAAGATTGTTTTGCTTCTTACTAGCTCTACGCCCGATCTTATCTGCGGATAAATGAATTTCCCTGAAGAAATTTAGTATTCACTCATAGTAAGTTACTATTTATCCCAGCTGCTTAGCCCAGGACCTAAAACGTTCCAAGTTTCTTCCCCAACCTTTCAGTGGTTGAAGCGTGATTAAGTTACAAACATTCGGATTTTATAACATTAGTAGGATAGAAATAGAAAATATAAGTAATTAACAACCTGAGATATTATAACTATGTTTCTTCAGAACTTCTTTTTGATCTATTCTTAACTAATAGCATATTACATAATGTTCAGGTGTGATTCAGGTATAGACTTCGAAGGTCGCTCCCCTGGGGATAGTTGTATGATATATGAGTTTCCTTAAATTGTATCGGCTTTGTTGGCTGACAGGGATACGTATTAGGGGACAAATTCTGTGTCCGGAAGCATTTACCACCAACGGTTTTACGATGTCATAATTTGCAAGCATTTTTATTTCAAAGTAGACGAGAATCATAATCATCCTTAGGTATTATTGATTCAAATGAATAACTTGAAGATTTGTACTTATACACTCATTGAAGATAGCAGAACATATCATCGGATAGTCATAGTGTATGTAATGTAGGATACATTCTTAATCTTATATTTGCAAATAAAGGATTTTAGTAAAAAAATATTCATGCCATATTCTCATTCCGAAATGGCAGGAAAACTCTACCGAGAAAGGCTCTGAGAAATGGTCTAAAATTTGTTGTTTACTTATTCTTTCCGCTTGTGATAAATTAAGCTATAAATTAACTGTTGTTGGGTCGTGGCGTTTTTCATTGGTAATAGCTGGCTGCTGCGGTCGGCGAGTTCGCATGTGTTACGGACTAACAGAGAACACTTTTCAACGCCCGCAAGCAATGGATCTAGGTTTTTGTAGAGTAGAATAAATGGGGCTTCGGAAGACTTCTGCGGGAAATTGTGAGCTATTCATTCCAGGACTAGAATGCATGTGTGTGAGATTTGATTTGATGGTGGAATTTATGCAAGAATAATGCATACAACATGTAATACCTACGACCTCGAAAGAGACTGGCCTTTAAGATTGAATAGGTATCAACAGCACCAAGATGCAAGTTCAGATTTGTAGGACATATTCGTCTATAATTATTTCGTAAATGTTATCATTTTCAGTTTCAGTATCAGTTTTAACTTAATACAGTTATTTTTTTCGTCCCAATAGAATTTCTTAAAATTCTTTTACCGTACTGTCCTCAGCAATATTTCTCAATAAACCTGTCCCCCGTCCACCTGTCTCTGGGCAATATATTTAACAGCAAGCGTTAGAGTTATGGCCGATACCATTAAAAAAAATTTAGTTTGAAAGTTTTCAATAAATTCTTTTTTTAAGATACAGGGGCACATTATCATTATTTCACTTGTGGAATATATTGGACTTTTTAATGTGGGAAATCCGGCGTATTATTGTAAAATGAAAGTACCCTATTTAATTTGTTCTATTAGGAACTTTCGTTACTATGTCGGTTAATGGAACACTTTTTATTGTAGCAGATGATAAAAATTTAATTATCTAGATTTCACCAAATCTCATTAAAATTATTATTACGTACTAAGTATAATTAATGGTAAATTACCAGTATTTTACGCGAGGAAATCTTTCCAAAGCAGGCAAATCCGAATATTAATCCGGAAATGAATCCTCAAAGGAAGATATTACCGGAAACAGTTACATCGGAAATATTTTAATTTGCTTACTCCTTTTTGAAACAAAGGAACACGCCAGCGATCAAAGGGTAATCGGATACCCTTGAAGTTTATTAAGCCTTCCTGAGGACAAATTTAAGACCCATTTAATCTTTAAATCACCAGCATTTTCTCAAATTTCGTTTGAAACAAGCTAATTTTTATTTAACTCCTTTAAAATTTTTACCTACCTAATTTCAAGTAAGAAGATTTCTTGCATCGGGTGTCACATAAAGCCTTTGGTACCGAACACTATCGAATGTGGACGTTACACAAACCATATTAGTGGCCTATTGGGCGGTCTAAAAACTCTAACATCAAGGTTTTTTGGGTCGTTTCACTCGCCAAACCACTCGACCGAAGTAGTCTTATCTGACCTATATTCTAATACCTCAATTTTGTCACCATTAGCGAAAACCACGAAAATGAAATTGCTTGGATTATAAAAATTTCATTCGCTAAAACGCGCTAAGTCCGCTTAAAAATGAGGTTGAGGCAATAAAAGTGCGTTAGCGTTAGGGGTGGCTGTAGCACTTTATAAATTCCCTTACAGCGCTCTTAGAAAATGCTCAAATGGGTTATATCCTGCCGAGATCGTGTAATAATAAGAACACTTCTTTGGAGGGTATTATTAATCTGGCGCGCTTTATTTTTATATCTATAATTACTAAATTTTAGCTAAGTAAATGCGTACTTGGCGTAATTTTTTGTCTTTATGCTCGTATGTAAGTCACATAATCAATATTTTTTTTTAAACCAGACATAAAACAGTGCGACCACACCAATCAAGTTAATCGTATTAAAACTAACATTTTTTAATATGATTATAGCGCATTTACATCATGCAAAAAGGAGAATATTCAGCCTATAAAACTGAACAACTATCAATCAATTATTGAAAAAAGAACAATTTAATGGTGTCAGCTGATCGAGCCGACTTCATCTAGTATACTAGCTGATACTCGATATATTTATAACTAGGATAAGCAGGCAAACATCCATAACGACTATCCACTTGATACTCTTGATCTACTTCGGGGAAAGTTCCATAAGCGCAGCCCTGCTTACAACTTGACCCGTTTCTGCGTCTGAGGGGGCATTACTTTGCGGATTTCAGCGCTTCAGCAGTCGTGGGGAAGTTTTTTTATCCCAACATTAACAGGAAACGCTGAATCAGATCAGCGGCAAAAAGTTCCAGTGCAGTGACATGGTGAAAACAGGACAGCTTTAGTCATAAATAACTTAAGTTTGTTGTGAACTATCCTTTCTGCGTGAAATGGTTTATCACATAAATTGTCAGCGGGTAAAGTGCTGATATTAATTTTATCGGCTAGATTTCCGTCCGGTTGTTTTACTTGCGGATTAATGAGTTTAGTTAAAAGTAGCCTGTGTTACTTAATAATTTTGCGTGTTACCAGTGAAACGTTGTAACCATTTTTGGTTTTTACACAGTTAAATTTAATTTAATTAAAGATTTAATAAGATACAATATACAACGCCAACATAAAGTAAGTAATGCGACACATACAAGTACGAGGGTGGTCCCAAAAGTAGCCGACCTAACCAAGAAAAAACAAAAAATATGGGATGAATTATATTTATTTCTCTAGATAGCTTCCTTGTAGTCCTTTACACTTTTCCCAGCGGTGCTCTATAGCTTCAATGCCGCGTCTGTAGTAGGAACCGTCGAGCTCTTCAAAATAGGCATTAACCGTAGACTCAACATCTTCATTGCTTGCAAATCTTTTCCCACCGAGCCATTTTTTTAAGTTTGGGAAGAGAAAATAATCAGATGGGGCCAAATCTGGTGAATAAGGTGCATGAGGTAGCAATTCAAACTTTAATTCTTCGATTTTAGCCACTCGACTGAAACATCCTCACGACGCTGTTTTTGCTCTATTGTGAGTAATTGCGGCACCCACCTTGCGCACAGCTTCATCATGTCTAAGTTTTCAGTTAAGATACGATGTACTGAACTTTTTGAAATGCCTACCATATCTGCTAGCTCGCGCACTTTTAGTCGACGATCATCCAATACAATTTTGTTTTTTTTTACCATTTCTGGCGAAGTCACCTCATTTGGTCGCCCACTGCGAGGTTCATCTTGGCAGTTCGTACGGCCACGTTTGAACTCGGCCACCCAATATTTTACCGTTGTAAACGAAGGAGAAGACTCCCCCAATGTAGAATCTAGCTCTTCTTTTATGTTAGTTGGGCTGAGGCATTTCAAATGAAGTATTGAATGACGTATGGTAGACCAATTTTTTCCATATTAGAAAATTCTCTGACAGCGTTCACTTTCAAGGACTAAAAAACAAATGACAAATGACCTAGCGTGTTCGAATTCCAAATTTGAAATCCGCATTGATCAGACTTTTTAAAAAGAGTATAATAATAAAATAAAACTGCCAGTACGTAAGTCAGGTCGGGTAATTTTGGGACCGCCCTCGTAGGTAGTAGTTTAGGCAGACCCCAAAGCACACATTTGTACCCGTGTAATTATTACGTCGGGCGATTTTATGGGCAGTTTGTATGCAGCCTGGCTTCGTGCCCACAGCGCCGACGTACTTCCCTCCCACAGAGGAGAAATAAGGGAGCCTGGAACTTGCTCCCAGGCAAGATCATGTGGGGTGAATGCGCGGTTTAAGTACTTGACACCGTGTCAGTCATACGTGAACGATGACTGAAATGCGCTGATTATGATGGAACAGGCACCGCCTTATTTTTCTCGCCAGAGAAATGAGAGAGGTTTGGAACTTGCTCTGGCTAGCTAGACAACATCATACTGAGTAAAATTCCTGTACGACAAATCCATAATTTTTGTAAAAATAGACATTTTGCCCGTGTAAGATTCATATTCATCCATTTCCGCTAGCTATCACGACGTCTCGCTTGCCTTTCTCCAGCCTAGTTAGTGAGGTCACAGAGCCTTGAATAGTGAGATCAACCGTTCCTAAGGATCTTGTTCAATACAAAAGAAAGGTTACCAAGATTTTTAAATGTATAGTAACAGTTGAGATATATTTTTTCCCAATATCGCCAAGGCAAATCGACTTCCTATAAAATGGCGGAATACGATATTTACGAGCAATTTGTTCTAAATTCGGAAACACCTCAATAATTTGCGAACAATTCCGCGCTGCGGCGTTTTATGACGAGACTTACACTGAGTGAGACATTTAGACGGAATTGCCGGCGTATATCATGCGCATTAGGAGCACCGTACATCGATTCAATTACCCATTTATCTTGGTGATGGTGCGGACTTAAAACGAGGGAGAGACAGCCAGGAGGGTCGCTGAGATACAAAATGTGATAAAAGCGAGTAAAGTTATTATTTGGACAATATTTTTTTGCTCAGACTGGCCTCGCAAGGATTATCAAGTTATACGTAGTACCTATTGAAAGAAATTAAAAAAAGCGTTATCAGAAAATAATTAAATTACGAATGATAGGAATTCTACACGATAAGAAAACAAGCGAAGCGACCACTTCATTGTCAAAAATTACAAGTTAGTGGTCGATTTCATCAGCATAAAACTCATTGCACAATGTGTTTTCGCGACTTCCTATTACTTAGCTGTCATATATTTTTATTGTTACCTATAATTTCAAATAATTGTTACGCCAAAGTACTCCATGGCTTCAACACCACAGAGAAAATGTATGAACTAAGCGAAGGCGCGCGGTGTGACGTCAAACGGAGTTTCCAACGGTTTTATTTCTTTCCGATATTTTCTCCATGGCTCATATTACTTTATCGGCCTTTGTCTCCCTGTGCTCCCATGCTGAACGGTTTTTACAGAAACAAGTTTGTTGTCTAGTGCAGTTGTGTGCAATTTTATTTTTCTAGGCCCTATTCTTATTAAAAAGTGGCATTTAAACGAAAAATCATGGCCTTTTCTGCTGTATTTTATGCTACTTATTGCAGACATGTGTATTTGGGAAAACAAACTTCTTCTTATAAGTTTTTAAAGACGTCAAGATTAAAAACAAACAAAGAATAAACGAAATAATAGCTTACCTGGTTTAATAATTAAAATAACGACGGAATTGTGGAAAACGTAAAACCCTTAATTTACTACGTCTTTGCATGCTACACTCAGCACAGCAGTAAGTACCAATGTAAGGTACTTTAGTATTAATCTAAACAGAGCTGTAGAGTAAAATTGTAACGTTTGAAGTCTTTAATTTTGGTACGCTTACTTAATGAAGAATTCTCTCTTTAAGTACCCATATAATTTTCGTAGGTAACGTAAATATGACTTTGATTTTCTTGAAATCATTATGCCTTTACGTTAATTGTGTCTTTAAAACTAAAAGTTGAACTAAGAACGTTCGAAATAACGGTGTAATTCTATTCTGACCTAGATTGCTCTTAAAGTTTTTTAGTTTTATTGCAAATTTGAGTCTAGAGACGTTCTCCCTGATGGCTTTTTTCCGAAGACATTAAATTATCGTAAAAGCAAAATTCAATTATCGAAGTCGATTGACGAGATGGCTGCGAACAGTACTAAGTGCTAAAGAATGACCAATTAGGGAGTTGGTCCTATCTTACAGGTAATCAGGCCCCCAATTCTCTTATTTTTTTTGCAAATGTCAGACCACTATCAGTCCAACGCCCCCCTCTAATACCATGATGACGAAAGGTATTCTGATATACTTTTGAATCGTGAAGCTGTAATCGTATTGGCTTGACATGGGCCTAGCATTTTGTCTAGAATGATGTCATTTCCGATGTTGTCTCCAAATCCCACCACAAAAACTTAAGCCTGCTACACACAAAACCGCCGGCATGGCCGCCGGCCGTGTCTCCAGCGTGCGCGATTAAGGTTACTTAGCGCTAGGAGGAGGCTAGGAGGTTAAGGTTATGTTTCGTGCGGGCTGCTCGTTTCTGCGGCATGTGTGTACGTAAGTAGGTATACAAAGAGTTTATTTTCTGAGCTAACAAAAAAAACCAATAACAAAACAAATAACATTTCAATTGCGAATCGAAAATTTTAAATTTGACAGCATGTTGTCGCTAACTGCGTCTAACTGTGACTCATTTCGCGTCGTTATCTGTGATTCAAAAAAACTGAAATATCTGATTTAATATAACTATGAGAACACAGCACAGTGAGGAAAGATATTATCTTTCCTAACTGTGCTGTGTTCTCACCGAATCACTGTTCTCACTAAATTTGAATTTTGTACCTATATTAAAGGTACAGGAAAGATAAAATTCAGATTTATAAATAGTAAGTGAGTTTATTTTCTGAGCTAACAAAAAAAACCAATAACAAAACAAATATTGTAATAAAATTTTGAATTTGACAGCAAGTTGTCGCTAACTGTCTAACTGTGACTCATTTCGCGTCGTTATCTGTGATTCAAAAAAACTGAAATATCTGATTTAATTAAACTATGCGACACAGCACAGCTGTTGTGTTCTCACCGAATCACTGTTTTCACTAAATCTGAATTTTGTACCTATATTATAGGTACAGGAAAGATAAAATTCAGATTCATAAATAGTAATAAGTGAGTATCTTTTGATGTCTACCAAAATACATTTGGCGCTCTACTTTTCAAGACATCCTTGAGGCAGGCTTTGGCCAGCTGCAGTTCCTTCCTGCTTACGATTCAGTAGTCTGAGCGTTTAGCCGGAAGTCCAGGGCTCGATTCCCGGCGGTTCGGGTTTAGTTTGGTTGATGGTCTCCCTGGACAACGTCAGGGAGATTGGCCACCGCCACCAAAATTCGGTTGGGCGGACGGACTATATAAGCTTTTATTCGGAATTTGTTTTCAAAACAAAATAAGTATGGCTGGAATTGTTTGCGTGGCACAGCTCTCAACACTAATTGAATATATGGAAAGCCACCCAGAGCTGGCCCTGGGACACTTCTCAAGAACAAAAGAGGGGCGCAGTCTGGCCAAACGACTTTGGCTGGACTGCGCCCAACTCCTAAACAGCCTATCCCTAAACTCCGCCCGAAAGTCAGGGGAGGAATGGAGAGCGGCAAGATTTACCCTTCCTAAATTATGTTAAGTTTTTTATATTAATTTAGTCTATATTTATCTTAAATGAACGAATTTCTTTTTCAGTACTACAATAAATATAAATCGAAACAGCTGAAAAAAATAACAAAAAAGTAGGAGTGAATTTTTTTTATTAGACTGAGCGTTACTTAGACTTAAAGTGACAATACAAATAATCACGCGACCTGACTTAGGGGGCAGGCAGGTAATTGAATTCTGATTGTTTAAAATATGGCTGGAATTGTTTGCGTGGCACAGCTCTCTACATTAATTGACTCTATGGAAGGTCACCCAGAGCTGGCCCTGGGACACTTTTCTAGAACAAAAGAGGGGCGCAGTCTGGCCAAACGACTTTGGCTGGACTGCGCCCAACTACTAAACAGCGTATCCATAAACTCCGCCCGAAAGTCAGGGGAGGAATGGAGAGCGGCAAGTTTTACCCTTATTAAATTATATTAAGTTTTTTATATTCATTCAGTCTATATTTATAGCTTAAATGAACAAAATTTTCTTTTTCAGTACTACAATGAATATAAATCGAAACTGCTGAAAAAAATAAAAAATAACAAAAAAAGCAGGAGTGCATTTTTTTTATTCGACTGAGCGTTACTTAGACTTAAAGTGACAATACACGCAACCTGACTTAGGGGGCAGGTAGGAAATTGAATTCTGATTGTTTAAAATATGGCTGGAATTGTTTGCGTGGCACAGCTCTCTACACTAATTGACTTCTACTCGAAAATCCACTCGCTAAGAAGAAGACTAATTGACTCTATGGAAAGTCACCCAGAGCTGGCCCTGGGACACTTCTCAAGAACAAAAGAGGGGCGCAGTCTGGCCAAACGACTTTGGCTGGACTGCGCCCAACACCTAAAAAGCGTATCCATAAACTCCGCCCGGAAGTCAGGGGAGGAATGGAGAGCGGCAAGTTTTACCCTTTCTAAATTATATTAAGTTTTTTATATTAATTTAGTCTATATTTATCTTCAATGAACAAATTTCTTTTTCAGTGCTACAATGAATATAAATCGAAACTCCTGAAAAAAATTAAAAATAACAAAAAAAGCAGGAGTGCATTTTTTTTATTCGACTGAGCGTTACTTAGACTTAGTGACAATACAAATAATCACGTGACCTGACTTAGGGGGCAGGCAGGAAATTAAATTCTGATTGTTTTTAACCCATTTTTAAGGGACTTTTTTAATCAACTAAATATTTTTTTATTTATCGGGAGTCAAACATAAGATAGAAATAATCACGCTACCTGTCTTATGGTAGGAAATTGAATTCTTATTGTAACCTAGACTCATTGGATAATTTTAACATTGAGTAAGTACCCCAGTTTGTATGGAAAACACGCAGTGTCGAACATACTGAAAACGCTTCTCCGCGCGTAGGATCGGGATCTGCTAGCCCGCGTGCGCAAGCGTGTTTTTCATACAAAGACAAAGATCAGACAATGAGAAACACGCTTCCGCGCGCGGGCTAGCAGATCAGAAGTGGAAGTTCGGTGGTTCAGTACGACGCGGTTCTAGATGAACGTGGGCGGGGGCCCTGCAGTACAAGGAGAACTGTCAAACGGTGTTAGTTTCTTTTTTCGCCGTGCTCATTTAAAGCGTGGTCATACATAAACGCCAAATTTTAGATTGACCTGTCAAAAATTACAGTGGCATTCTGTAGCAAGTCATTGAAAAAACGTTGATCTTTAAAAAAATTAGCAGATTACGAAAGATTCAAAATAGAACCTATAAGACGACACCGGCATGCCATTTTGACCTTTTTCATTTAGCAGACTTGAGGCCCAGATCGTTTCATTTTTTTAAATTGATAAAATATTATTGGGTGAATTTTATATTACTTTTGACATTATGATAAAGTTTGCTTTAATATTTAAGGTTAAATATTAGCCAGTATATCTGTCATTTCAAACAATAATAAGATACATAGCAGGACGAAAGCGTTTCAAAATTTTATTTGCCTCATAAAACTTTAATCGACTATGCATCATTCCATAAAATTGTAATATTAGCAGTTAAATGGAGCAAAAGGCTGCAATAATAAAACAGATTCAAGGCAAAAACAATTCGTTCAAACAGACATTCAGACTGTAAAGCTATAAAACCTTAATCGACTTTCAAGTTAATTCCGTAAAAGACCTAAATAAAAGGCAATAGGGTTCCATAGTTATACTATCAAAATAAAACGGGAAATTGCTTCATTACTGTGCAGTATCAGGTTTCTATACTAGTATTCGCTGTGGGGGAAGCCCAAAGAGGATATAAAATCACTATGTTTAAGAGGCGGCACTTCCATACTAAAATCGAGATTAAAAAAATTCAAGAGTTGGTTCCTATCCTGTACCAATGATGGAATCATTTTCATACAAAACGTCACAAAATACTAATTCATAATTTCATTATTTTGGATATCTTGTGGTTTTAATTGGTTCTAAGAATTTAAGTATCTGGGGGATAAGAGGCGCGTAATTTCTTATTAGTATCAAAATGCTTCAATTTCTCCCCCATTAAACGCTTTTCTGAATTCCATGGTTCCAAATTTGGTCTTTATAGCACTGTCAACGTTTATAGCGAATCCTTCGTACCATGTCGTCTAATAAAACGAAAATTAAATTTTACGATGGCAAGGAAGGAGGTCAATCCTAATATCTCTACAGACGTATTTTAGACATATTTTTGCGGTTCTGTGTAAGGAAAAGACGAGTCAAATGATGACCTTTTCACTAAGCTTGTGCTGGCAACAGCTGGCATCGGAATTGAAGTTTCTGTCGGGAAAATGGAAATATTCGTGGTGGCGAGATTAAATCAGTGGGAAAAAGGCACTTTGACACTTTATTGTTGAATAGCTCAATTGTATTTGCAAGATTGGTTTTTTGTTACGTCGGTTTGTGTTTTATAATTTTGCGTATTTTGTTGTACTTACTCAAATGTTTTGACCTTTGCTTTGTTAGCAACGTATTATCAGATAACTATCTAGCCCAGATACCTAACAAATAATAAAGTTTTGATGTTATGCCTACGTATACGTACCTACTATCAATCAATGCTAAGGTATAATAAAGATAAAATTGTTTCACACGAAGATTGATGAATCACGTCGTCAATGTAAAACGTCTTTTATCTTTACCTTATTCTCCCCCAAACACTTTTTTTTTACACATAAAACCGACCTTAAATATAAAAACTAGACGGCGAACATCCATTTACATAATTTTTGTTGAACAATGTGCACATTAGCGACAAGAGACCATTGTAAGGACATGTAGAGCAATGATACAGGCATAATTTCACACGCACTCGCTATGCTGCCAATGCACCCACTGCCCGGGCTATTACCCTTCTTAATAGCTTCTTATTAGACGTCCAAGATATTGATATATTTTATACTTCTATTTATAAGATTGCCATATTTCTAAATATATTTTTAAGTAAAACTGTACATTAATTTAAGTTTCCAATGTGGGTGTTTGGTTATGTTATGTACTGTAAACCTGCATTGTAAGATTGAAATAAATTGAAATTTAAATAAAATTGTGAAATTAAAATGAGAGAGTAAAGTGACTAAGATTTTTTACAACCCACACCTCAAATCAACTGGCCTCAATTAGGTACAGGGAGTAAAAAATAATTCTGACTAAGCTTTAGGTGTAAACCTACCCATGAAACTGAACAACTTTCCCTGAGGGACATAAGGTCGAAAAATATTTGCCCTTCCATACAAAGTATAATACCTACTATTATTAACTTAATATTATGTTCCTTGGGTTCTTTAGGTTCACACCCTGAAGATTGGTCAGCAATTTTTTTACCCCCCGATATAGTATTGCCAAAGAAGCAGAGTTTGCAGATTATGTTTCCACACTTCCAGCTGTGATATTTGTGATGATAACAGCGTAACAAAATTATATAATTTTAATCGTAAATTATGTTGTTTAATTATCATGGTTGGTAAAACAATAAATTAGGTAGACATTAATTGTTCAATACCTACCTATATTCTATTCTACGATACTTATCAGCAAGAGGCATCGTCCCCAAATCGCATGTCATGTCAAATGAAACCTATTTCTGTTTAAAATACGACATAGATAAATTTAAACGTTGCGAGTCTGCGTACAAAATGGAGGAGTTTTACATTTTTTAACGAAATACCTCGGGGTTAAAATACGATAGCTCAAATAAAAAATGCGTGATTTTGGTTAAAATTATTGTTTCTGCATCCTTTTGAACTTTATATTTATAAAGATTGAATATAAATTCATTATTGCCTACTTTATTTCAAATTTCGGCTGAAGGCCGAGGTGAGTGGCGTGCCATGCGTGGGAGAGACCTTTGTCCGTCCAGCAGTGGACTGATGCAGGCTGAATGATTATGATGATGTAAAATTTGCCTTAAAAACAACAAATTAAGTAAAATTTGCCTTTACAAAGATTAAAAAGAAATTGGAATGACTAGAAAAATATCCCATAATTATTTATTTATACCAAAACCATTCACGTTCATGGCCAACACTAGGATTCCCCTTTTCAGGGTTGTAGAACATACCTACACAGAAATAGAAGTAGGTACTTACTTACATTTAGAGACAGCTTTACTGTCCGACTGGGAAACGGACCCAGGATATTTTGCACATAGGAGATGGTGGGGCAAGACGGTCATAAAGCTTAAAAAAACGGAAAACCTTTTTATAATTATAAAGTTGATAAGTTATAAAATAATGCATAAACCTACACGATTTTTTTAATTCAGATTTTTCTACAATAAGTTTTTGGGATGTTAAAAAAACCTTATTGAATACACCCCCTGTTCTGGTAGTTTTGGCACGGGGTGGTATTATTATGTTACTGTTCGGTGGGATTTATGAGCGAGGCGTGACGACGTTCAATATTCCGTTCCGGGTAAGATAATAATATTCTATGAAAGTCGGGAGGTGAACGAGCAGTGTTTTTAAAAGGTTAGAGGAAACGTTGGCCGAAGTTGATGCAAGTGCCTAAGTTATGAACTATTCGTGTTATGTTCCTTGCGTGTACTAGATTTGAATATTGAATTTTGCGATGAATTGAACATTACGATTGATTTTTAAATAGACTGATCGTCACAGAGTGAATACTTCATAGCGGTAACCCACGCCACGCCTGACAAATATTGAGAGCAATTTTAAATTAAAATGTGTATTATATAAACCATGACATGGTGTGTTTCGCACCGTATCGGAATAAATAAGAGAGAAATTAAATTTCTATCCTCAAACATATTCAAATATTTCACAAACAATAAAACGGAACTGTTCCTTTCCATAGAACTAAGTAATAGAGAATTTTAATAAAAATGTCGTGAAGAGTCGACATGGAGATGATAAAAAAGTTATTATAACTGCTAGCTCTCTCAGAACGCTGCATCACATAAAGGGGCACATGGCTTTTGTAAAATAAAAACTAAACTACATTTTCATAGTGCTTTTTGACACTTCAGTAATAACCAGCACTTTTTTATACATACTTAGTGTGAAGGCGTGATTTTTATACAAGCTGTGCGCCATCTAAGCTAACCAAAGCTGCTGCGCCGGCCGTAAACTTGATAGGGATAAAGAACTGATATAATTTAAACACTCTTGTGTCTAGGTATATGCCTTCAAAGCGGCAAACTTAACACAAATATTTGTGTTTTGTGTGTATAAGCTTCAGCTACCAGGTTGGATCACTAATTGGATTACTAACAATTAAACTATCAGGGCAGTCCAATGATATAAACTTTAAAAATATTAGTTTCGTGTGCGGTAGGCTATGAATATTAACAGCAATAATTGATAGAGTCTGTCCAGCATCCCATCTGTATTAAGTTTGCCAACGGTTTAAGTAAAATAAAAATATTCTATGTTGCAAATCTATTTTTTGAGTAGGTAGGTAGATATTATTTCACTTAAATTCAGCTTAGCAGGGTAATATCTAAAAACCGCTTTATTTTCCCATCAATATCCCTTCTTGCCATAATGGGCTCTTTATTGATTTATTACAAGTATTCCCAACGAATATCGAGTGAGCCATTTGTCATCTTTAAACGCCTTGCGAGGATCTTCTCTTACGACTACATACAGGGTCTTCTAAATACATATACATACATACATACATAAAATCACCGCCTTTATCCCTAATGGGGTAGGCAAAGCAAAAGCGACCTAAACAAAAGTTTGAGTTTTAAGAGTTATACAGATGATTATGAAGGTAGGTAGGTATATTGCTATAGTGGGTTGTCGGCCCATAATTTAAATTAACACTAAAATCTGGTTTTTAAAGCATGCCTGGGAAGATGCAGCACGAACGTATAAGTTCGAAATACTTTACATAATATATTTGTGAATTGCGATCTTTTAAAAAGTACCGCTCAGGGTTTAACCTCAGTAAATACCACCGCGGCGGGCTGATGCCAAATATTTAAACAAAATAAATGTGTATTATGTTCCATTTTCAGCTTTGGCCAGTCTTTTATTTTTGCAGAATTCAATATTCACACAGCAAATAAAAGGTTTACAATTTTTTTCCATAATTAATTCAAGTTAACGAGCGGTCAGGGCCAAATGGCTTATCCGGTTTTTAGTACCGGGCCGGATGAAATTCACGGCTGGAATCATCAACGTTTAGCTCGCAAAAAAACTGATGAATATTTTAATGTTCGCATGAATATAGCTCAGTTTTTAAGATGTAAGTATTTTTTGTATTCTAAAGAAATTATTAAGAAAATGTGCGGATTCATGTAAAAGTATTGTCCACGTGGGAATTTCCTGTAGCTGATATAATAACAGAATAATATAATTTCGCGACAACCTATCACTTACATCAATAACTGCACATTTTTTCTGTAGACACCTATATTTGTCAGACGTCGTATTATGCATTTTACTAAGCCTTTGTCACGTCCAACAAGTAGGGTACTTAGATAATTATAAACACTGACAAGGATTTCGATCACGTGCACAGAGAATCTTCTAACAAAACAATAAGAATATTCCTCGCATTTTTGTATATCTACATTATATTCTTATAAAAGGTCAAAAGGGATACCGCAATATTATCCGGGTATGGCCGGGTGCAAACCAAACAGGGTGAAGCCCAAAATGTTACCACTCCTGGAACAAGCGTCCTGCGACCCTATTGCGGATCTCCAAAAAGGTTTTATCTCTTTCACAGAACAAAACACTTTCTACTTAGTTAAGCAAAGCTCCGATTAGATTTTTAAGTTATCCGTCTTTTCTGGGAGGATTATTGCTCTTAAAGATCATTCCTGAAAACGTAAATTTAGAAATTATTATTTGTTTTATTGAGTAACTACGAAAGCACGTAAAAAAAAAAACATTTTAATTTACCCCACATGAAAATTTAAAGAGAGCTAAAAAATTAATTGTATAGTAAAAATCTACAACATGTTACAAAATTTTTAATTTTCCAAATCATAAAATCGAAATAAAATAGTCTGATTCAGCCGGCGCCGAAAGTGGTGCCAGAGATTTGGCACAATGTTTGCCAAGCACTACAGTCTGAAAACACTTCTTATTGTTTTCATCGTTATGACAACGTTTTTTGTCTTTTGTCCATCTTGAAACTTTAATTAGGTCGATTGCCCCACTTGGCTCCAAATGGCTACTTGAGAAACACAGTCAGGAAATGTTTATTTTTTGTATCAATTCTTGTTTTCCTCTGCTAAGACACAAAATATTTTTGTTTGAAGTAGTTTTTATATCTTGTTTGAAAATAAATACAATATTTTTTCACCATTACTAATACGTTGTGTTTATACAGTAATATTAATATTTAAATTATCTCTTTATTTTATGTGACCTATCGTAAAATTTCTATCGTAAATTATCGTAATGTTCCTCTGTGAAGTGTTATCTGATATTAAAAATCTAACAATCTTTTTTCATTGTTACAGGCAACAAAATGGCTATAAATAGAAACTACCTAACATCAAGCTGAAACATAGAAATAAAACAAGAATAGAAAAATGGCATAGAAACAGAAGCGATGAAGTTGAAACTAGATACAAAAGAGACCGAATAGAGAAATGGGTCCACAAAGGTGATATTCACTGAAAATGGCCACCGATAGACTGCCACTACACCTCTGTAACTCAATAAAACAGTACTGGCCAAAACTAGACTCAAAAATAAACCAAATCCAAATATTCAGTTTTAAACGAAAATTGTATTTAAATCTAGCAGTGACAGAAAAAGTGAAATTAGTGTTGATGATAGTGTTGTTATTAACCCATAACACATGTGGAAATAGTTTTACTGGTAGCAGAAATTCTATGCTAAGAACTAGAGTTATCGGTACTAGGTACGGCAAGCTTCAGGGGGTAATATTGCCAATGGATCAACATAAATATTTGAAACCAGTGGAAGCGTACCTAGGTGTTCCCTACGCGACACCGCCTACGGGATCCAACAGGTATGTTTTATTCTATTTTATGCTCTGTCAGTTTGTTTATTCAACGCGCAGCTGGGTCACATGTTTCAATAGATAAGACAGACGCTGACTACGAGAGTCGACGTGGTGAAAAATTCACTGTTTGTACCACGAATTCACTGAGACGTCTGGCAGCTAGCATAAAATGGACTTCCGTTTCAATCTCTGATATCTGTACGTGTAAATTGAATCAATATTTTGTTTTTCGTTTATTTCCTGAGGTAAACATTTGTTTTATTTTATTCTTTTCTATCAAAACAAATCAAAATCTACAACATGTTCAATTTACTCTCACACAAAAATGGACCCAAAGCATGGCTGACGTGTTCACAAACTGCAAACTATCCGACACGACGTGAAGTTTTTTTCTTCGTTTTTCCAATTTTGTGATATAACACATAAACAGTCCAGTCACGTTGATTTTATAAAAGCAAAGCTCGAGTGACTTGCTCATTTCAGGAATTTTAAAATAACGTTTATTTTCTACATCGAAGGTTTGCGCCAACTCGGGCGCCGGCTCCTTGGGACGACATCAAGACAGTGGACCAGATGGGGCCAGTCTGTCCGCAGCGACTACCAGACATCTCCAACGAAACCTTGGCGCTGGAGAGGATGCCCAAAGGCAGGCTGGAGTACTTGAGGCGGCTGTTACCAAGACTGAAGAACCAGAGCGAGGACTGCTTGTACATGAATATTTATACGCCTGTGCAAGGTAAGAGCATTATTTGTGTTCTTTAGTTATGTTAGCGGTGAATTTATAAACGTTAAAGAATACTTAAGGGAAAATAAGCACTGTTTTAAAGTACTGTTTTAATGAAAATATTTTATAATTGTAGTAGGAACTATATCAAATGCATAAATTATTTGCAGAAGACAAAAATTCATACCCGAATCATGATGAGTATTAGATAGAAAACCAATTTTACTTTATGAACATTTTTGCTCATTATCCGTAATTTATTAGAGAACACATTCTAGTTACTTACCATACGACATTCCAGCATCACCATATCTATGCAATTTACACTCGGAGGTGCATCGTTTCCGTTGACGATAATATAGTAATAAGGCCCAGGTACATCATTTTCCGCTGACGATATAGGTAGGTACGTAACTGCATCAGCCGACCCCGATGCGCGCTCTATCATTTCCTCGACAAAATACATACATAAGCTTAGCAAATGTGGCAATATCTTCCGCAACAGACCTCGATAACGTGTCGCAAATCGGGCGTGCACGATACCGCGAGATCAGGGTGACTTACATGCGGGCCCGCTCAACTGAAAGATGCATGAGCTGGAAACACAGACAGTTACATAACAATTACGCGTGTATCCCTCTCTTACGGGTAGTCGGATAGGCAGACCGTATTGGCTTTCTAAAAACCGCTTCCGACATTCGACAATTTGCTGAGGGAGATTTCAGATAGGAGTAACTAGGTATATTGTTGTTGTGACAAGTTGTCAGCCTATTGCCAAAATTACAATACAAAAAAGCCCTGTTATTCTTCTATTGATTTCAAAAATTTGAAAAGCAACTGTATATTTAATATTTTAATCGCTCTTAGTCCGGTATGAAAGAATAACGTCGAATAAATCGTAACTCGACATTAGGGGTGACTTAAATACGGGCCCGCTCGACTGAAAGATGCATGAGGTGGAAACAGAGACAGTTACGCTATTCTAATAAAGTAAGGTAAACGCGTTTCCAAAGTGGTTAGAAAAAGATTCTAAGTATGTTAACCTCTATTTTCGTCCTTTGAGTTCAGTCGATATAAAATTGGATTGTGTTTCAATAATTTGATATTCTTTGGATAACATTAACAGAATAGATTATAACAAACATGAAAACAAGAATCGTAAATCTCCACGTGAATGGCAGTCTGAATGAAATTCTTTCTCATATCATAATAATTAATAATAATGACATAATTAAGTAATTCACTATTGATATGGTCTGTTATTGATGATGTTTATAACTAAATAATCCATATTAATAACTAAATAATTGAAATTTTTATAATAGTGTACTGAGAACAAGAGATTGTGACTGACAAGAGACTGTGTTACTCAGTGATTAAAAATTACTGAAAGGTCTATTCAAAATATGAGCTAACAAATGAGCAAATACTCTTTGATGTTGACGTATTTACTTAAAATTAAATACTGGGTAAATTAGTATAAGAAAATCTATTACAAAAGACTGGTTCAGAACCGATACGGCTGTAAAAATAAAAATATGCACTCTACAATACAAGTAGACCTAATAACTTCTAAACCTGCAACCATTGTGATTGTAAAGTCGATACAAAGTTACCATTTAATTTGCATAGTTTCATTCCTAAGACTCAATAGCTTTGTCCCACGAACTCATTCCTAAATGCAAAGCTAGAATGCAATAACGTTCTATTTCAAAGGAAAAATGTTGCATTTCATATTTTCTTAGCAATCTTTTCATTTTTGCTTTTTATATTTAGCTCAAATAGTTCACGGTTTTCGACTTTTATATGCAGTGCTCTGACAGTATAACATGATGGCCACTGTTCTTGTGAAATATGAGCGTTTTGAATACACGAAATGCATTTGCATAGGGCATGAAAACGTTTCGGTTTGTTTGTGAACTGACTGATAGTATCTGATCTGCGGTTTAGCTGACACGTAATTACTCATTGGGCTTTAAATGGGTTTGTCACAGGACAATGATAAATTGTGGCATGATTGCCATTCTGTGTGACCTTTTGTAATGTTAAGTTGTGCCTAGGTAGGCAAATGTGTCGTGGCTGATATTAAGATAATATTTTTAAATCAAATACCAATTCCTCGTAAAATCGTTTTAAAGGTTGAAAGACATCTTCTAACTTCTTTTTTTTCAACTTATATCTCGTAAATGGACCTGTCTCGTTTCCGATCACAAGCTTTTCTACTCTTTCACGGACTAAAAATTTAATCATCTTTTCCAATGGAGTGCCTCTTTAATCCAGATAGTCCTGGTAGGACGATAGTTTTCTTTGTGATATTCACAATGGTGTGTGTTAAACCCTACTCAAACTGATGACAATTTGTTGGACGACAAGGCAAAAGCCACCTCTCTACGAAATGTTCTGGTTGTTGTATGAAGATAGCTTTGACTTCCAATATCTGAGAAATATGAGGATTTTACAAATAAGTTCTTAATTTTAGCCTGACACAGAACATTTTGTAATAAATGAAGTATTTTTGGTTATTTTTCTTCTGTCATGTAGGATGCTGAATTGTTCCCTGGTATCAGATTCTAAACCGCCTCGGTAATTGGCATCTGATGCAATTTCAAAAGAGAGTTCTATTCTACTTTAATTTAGGTATATTTGTAACGATTTGTAAAAATAAAACATTAATATAATTACATGTTCAATAATCCTATCCGTTTTCCACAAAGTAGTCACAATTGTTATGTAATTTAACCCTAGATCGTTTTATTCACAATAATGCATCGTAACTATATCGTTTCGTACTAACAATCCTGTCTGTCCATCCATTCACATTGTTAAATAAAGTGTATGTAGGTTTTCCAAGGAACTGTCCCAGTAACGCTGGCTAGGAACCAAACTTAGAAAATTGCGATGAGTAAGCTCTTTCCTCGACTTAGCGAGCTCGCTTGTTCGGCGTTTTGGGAACTCACTATTTGGGAGATAGACTTTCTTTACTTTTCGACGACAAAGAGTCTGTGACTTTTGTTTGCAATTTTGTCTTTCGTTCTATCAATTTGTACATGGTCAAGTACCAAGTTTTGAATAGGTACGTATGTTATAAATACAGAAAAAGGTGAAATAATTTGATACCTTCTTCTTTTAACAGTAAGTTGTTGTTTGACAGCAGTAACTGAGAAACATAAGAAACAATGTGCAGCAGAACTTGCACTGCAGAAAATGTGGTTTTAATACCTTTTCTTTGTCATAGCTGTTTTTAAAGCGTCGTCGTGTATGTTGCACGATATTAAGAAACTTTAACGTCGCCTCCTGTAGTTTCTTACAAAATGTCCTCAAACTCTACTCAAAGAGAAGCAATCTACTACGGAAGACTACAGTTACATAGATTGTAAGTAAAGTATTTATTAGTAAATTGCAATTATTTAGATGGATTGAATATAAAAAAAAACATTGAATTCAAAATTCAAACACATAATTGTTATTTATATTGTAGTAAATTTTCTGTAAGTAAATAGATAGATATTATCACCAGTCGCGGACTTATACAACGTGTAACCGAAAGAATATATGCATCGAGAAAGGTGTGAATGTACCCATGAAACTGAATAACTTTCCCTAAGGAACATAGGTCGAAAAACGAAAAAAAAATAATTTACCTTCCATACAAAATGCATCAGCTGACTGCACATTTAGTATGGGAAGTAAAAATATTTTTTTCGTATTTCGACCTATGTTCCTTAGGGAAAGTTGTTCAGTTTCATGGGTAGATTCACACATTTCACGATGCATATACCCTTTATGTTACACGTTGTATACGTAATCTTTCCCAAAACATTATCAAAACGAGACAAACGCTAGTTCATTAAGAAAGTTACACCGCCATCCATAATAATCTCGGTGCAAACTCTTGCAAGCAACGTAGTTTGTCTGGACCATGACATCTTATGTTTTATTCGTCGCTTCTACTTTATCACTTTCGACTAAGTGACGAAGTTCGAGCGCTACAGTGCACTAAACCCCGGGTGCTTGTGCTAAACTATACTGGCAAAATGTTAAATTAAATACTTTCGTGTTATTACTTGACTCGAGGGAAGATTTCCAAGTTTCGTAACAAGATTTGAATTAAAGTTTAATTAGATCTTGTACATCTTAACGCTTATAAGTAAACATGGAATCTTTCAGGGTGATTTTAACCCTAAAATAAGCAAATACATTTCAAAACAAACCTACTATGCGAACACTGCCTTACTGAGATACAGGTGAATAACCTAGTTTAGTAGACAGGGTTCATAACCCTAGTATAAAAATCTTTATGTAATCACAACTATGTAGCTTTTAGCGAAATAAATACTTTTTATTTTTATTATTTACGGCTAATTAGACTTTTCCTGCAGACTACAATCTAATTTAACTTACCACAAACGATACATAGTAAGCAAGGGCGAATCCAGTATTTGTTTCTGGGGGGGGGGAGGCACAAGTATGTCTGGGGGGGGGGGGGGCACAAGTTGTAAAGTGCTCCTAAGTATGAAGTGTGATGGAACCTCTACAGTACAAAGAAACACCGTTCTGGGGAAGGGGGGGGGGGGCACGTGTCCCTCCGAATCCTTTTAGGTACTGTGTCCTATATAAATGTTTTCAAAGTTATTTATTTAATCAAGTCAGTCAACACAATATTATATTATACAATACACATTATAGAGCATATCTTCTAAACAACCGTGACGAAAACAAATTCAGAACTCAAAGCTTTTTGGAACATGCTAAAGCATGCTCAACTATGAGACTATGCCTGTTGTGTGTTGCTGCTAGTTGAAAATGAACAGTAAGGCTTACTATTGCACACTTCGTGGCTTTAAGCTTTTGTTAGAATTTGAGTAAGTAGGATAACACTGTATTCCAAATAAGACAACAGTTGGCCTGTTATTGTAATGTTGTTCTGTAATTATTATGTTGCATTCTACAGAATAAACAAACAAAATCTTTATAAAGGTTTGAACTAATAAAACCAGCCTACCTTTTCAAAGTTCCAAGCTAGCACACCACTTCTGTTTACTTATCTGAGTCGGGCATGGTAGATTACTACTCGCCAGATAAAGTCGGCCTTTGGATGCAGTCCAATAGGGTGAAATATGTTCCACTCATTGAATACAATAATGTTATTTATAGTGTTTGGAACGGCGTAACCTTTTCATTTTGTATGATATTAAAATTCAGAAACAAACCGGTTTCAAGCGTATAAAATAGGCCATATTTAGCGATTTTGGTTAAACCTATGGTTAAACTTGGGTAATTTTAACCATAATAGGTAATACAAAAATTCTAATTGCTCGCATTAGGTATCGTTGTCTTGTATCGATTTTTTTCTCTTATGTATAATTATGTACAGTGGTTTAAGTGAGTAAAAAATCTTTGCATTTTCAGCTGTTTTAAGTTTCTTATTGCATATTTGCATCACTTGATTTATTAAAAAAAAAAATTGTATGTAAAATTTCATGTTCGGAGTTTTAGGAATACAAAATTCACGCAAACAGCATTACTAGTATGATATATTGGGTTAGCTATGGGGTCAGGTAACCTTTCCATGCCAAAATTCTGGTATCAAAAAACATTTACTTGCTCCAACACAGTGATTTATGATTCATTGTTGTGTTGGCTCGCGTCAATTTGCTCTGCGAATTCACTGACGCATGAAGATAAATCAGATTTTAGGAATATTACCTACAAAATCAACAATAAATTTAAATGTACATCTCCCTTTCAACGCCCTCCCACGAATTCAACCAATCCTCTATCAGAGTATAAATAAATTAATTATTAATTGTCCATGAAACAATAAAATTATTGGGATGACATGATAAAGACATTTTTTTTATTATGTAGCCTGTAATGTGTCCCACTACAGGGCAAAGGCCTCCCATGTTTCACATCACATGTCTTGATAAAGATTAAGTAAGATTTTAAACCTATTTTTGTTACAGTGGGCCCAACGTTGCAAGCCAAGTATCCAGTGGTGATCTTCATCCACGGAGAGTCCTTCGAGTGGAACTCAGGGAACGTGTACGACGGGGCCGTGCTGGCGAGCTATGCAGGCCTCGTCGTCATCACCATCAACTACCGACTGGGGATTTTAGGTAAGCGTTTTATGGTGTTTCACTTGTTTATTTATATAATATTTAATATGTGTGTGCAGAAACGGAATTAGAACAAATACATAGAAAATAAGAAAACACATTTCTATTAGCAGACACAAAAAACATTTAGAAAAAAAAAAATCTAAAAGAAGTAAATGATAGATACATTAATTAAAGGTACCTCAATATTCTATCTTCAGTTATTTTTATAATCATCCCATCAAAGATTTTGGTATAGTAACTTCAACCAAAATAAAGCAAAATAGAATATTAATAAAACCATTTCTCTCTAATAAAACGACTAAAAGTTAAGTAACCCCGTAGTGTTCGTAGGTATGCCTTCATCTTATGTATCAAACTCTGTTAATAATAAAATGTTGAAGGAATATAGAACACACCAATTTCTCATTCTTTATATTGCGCAAGTAAAGACAAAAGGTTTCATACGGCTCAGGTAAGATGAATGTTGCGAATGAAGCACTTTTGTTCCGAAGCAGAGGAACGAATATTAGGCTCTTGAGGTTTCGAGGATTAGCAGAATCAACACTTTGTGTTTTATTACACGAATAGTAGGTTATATATTTTTAGCAAATGCTGCCTGATTTACGTTTGAAATTGTAGCTATATTCATTTTTTTAAAGCAGTAAGTAAACTTAAAGTACAACCAACATTTCCTAAGTTTGATATACTAACTCATATAATCTAATGCAATGCAAGGGAAATTAACATTTTATGAGTAGATACAGTGTGATATACCTATGCAAAAATAGACAAAAAATATGGTCCATTAACGAAAATGACAAAAAATTATTTAGAGTAATTGAAATACTCCTAAATTAGGTACACTTTTTATTTTCGTCTTAAGGTATGACACATAATAATAATATTATTATGCTGTTTCTTTATGTTTCTAATAGGTAGTATCTTGAAATAGCTAGATCGCTACTCAAATTACTGAAAGTATTCAAAATGGAGTAAATTATAGGTATAAAGAAAAAGTCTTCTTATTATAAAGAATGTAACGAAATACGTGTGTTTTCATTGCGAAGGCAAACTTTAAACATATGGTTACTTACCAAGCTCAGTGACAAACTGGGAAGAGGAGTCCAAAAAGAAATCAGCCGTAAATCTAGTGCCTTAAAGGCGAATATTTACTGAGCAGAATGTTTTAACTTACCATTTAATTAGGCTAAGTGAATTGCGAGTAGGGTTGTTAACTTTTGTACCTACTAATTTATAAATTTAAGAAATAATAATAGCAATATAATGTTCTACCCAGTCGAAAATTCAGGCAAATATTCAAAGTTTGAAAATATAATTATTATGTGTAAACATAAAGGAATATATGTATTATAAAAGTATTTTGATATTTTTGTGTACTAGCACCTACTTATATTCGTAAAAAGCTTTCTAAAAATGCCCACTTCACAGTACTTAGCTACCTGTACCTGTTTACCCGAAATATTACTTAATTTGCAAAGAGCCTACCCTTTTATGAGGGTATAAAGTGTTTCGGATCATCACATCAAAAATGTTCTGAAAGATGTAAAAATTTATGAGTGTTGCCAGCCTTAGTCTTGATGAAAACAACTCGGGATCGAGCATCCCCTAATTAAATTGCGGCTCGAAGGAAAAACAGAACAAAAACTGTATACAGTTTAATAACGCTCTTGGTCTTTATTTTTTATTTCACTGCTCTCTACTTATTCAGTTTACTCATTTTAAAAAGTGCATATTTTTGCTCTTCGAGTTATCAGTTAAATGAGCTGCATTATTGTTGAGAGACTCTCGGGCATTAATGAAACTAAAGAAAAGCGCATTATCTTCGAAGCTTCTTGTTTATTTTATTTTGAACAAAGAAAATAACACGAACAGTTACCTATTCATAAAAATATTCAGTTTCATCATAAAAAGCAAAACGAAGAGTTAGCACAGTTGCGCCTTAACTTTACGCATATCTAGTATAAGGAAAGCTAAAAAATTCGCACTATTTAGGTCCTTTCTCTTCATTTTCCAGTTATAAGCTTCACCGGTTATGACCAAAGCTAACTCATTGAATTTCCTCTCAAATCACATAACTCAGATATTCGTATTCATCGCCTGAGTTAGTTCTAGTTGTATAACTAAACTGTAAACTAGTTGTACCTATTCCGAACTGACTGCGAAATCTAACTTTTCCGTCGTGGTAGCTACTTTGCTCCTAAATCAATGCGCTACGAACCAATTTACTTCAGTCTGAAAAAATCCAATTAAGGTATAATAAAATGTCGTTTTTCTGTGGTTACCCAATTACTTTTCAGCCTTCAAGGTCTATTACTATTTTGTGGCTGTGGTTGAGTGTATTCAAACCAGAGCCCTATGTCTCATTCAAAAAGGTAGATATTTCATGAACATTGTACCATTTATATAACCTATTTCAATTCAATATACGTAAACGTAAGGCAATTCGAGAACGCAATTAGTTTAAAAACCTTCATAAGAAGAAAAATGCTACAATTTCAAACAAACCATATAGCAGAGCTTTATGGCGCTCGTGATATTGAATAAGCAAAAATCTTGCATATTTTATACGTGACTCCGAATAAATACGCTGAATCAAATCAACTGCCACTCATATTTTCAGACAACACATTTTTGCTCATAAGTTATTCTAACATTTTCATACTTTAGTATTTCAGTTTCAAAGTTTTCTTTGCCCTCAGGATTTTTAAACGCCAACCCTATACCTCACCTGAAGGCGCGAGTGGCGAACTATGGTCTGATGGACCAAATCGCAGCTTTGCACTGGGTCCAGCAGAACATCGCTTTGTTTGGAGGTGACGCTGGCAATGTCACTATGCTGGGTCATGGATCTGGAGCAGCTTGTATAAATTTCTTGATGATTTCACCAACTGTCATGCCTAGTAAGTTTATGATAAAAACACAAGTAGGTATCTTAAAATGAAAGAATATTTTTTTATGACTTTAGGGATTTCATGCAGATCAATAGATAACTTTTAGAAAGTTATATTTAACAATTTTTACTGTTACAGGTCTTTTTCACCGAGCTATCCTTTTGTCAGGCTCAGCGTTAAGCTCATGGGCATTAGTCGAAGACCCCGTTAGCTATTCCGTCCAACTAGCCAAACAATCTAACTGCACTCTTCCCGATGACATTGTCAAGGATCACGAGCTCATTGTCGATTGCTTACGCGAAGTACCCTTGGAAGAGCTCGTATCAGCCGAAATCCAAACCCCAAGTTACTTGACAGCATTTGGGCCTTCAGTTGACGGAGTTGTAGTAAAGACGGATTATGCAAAAGAGCTGCTTACCTATTTCATCCCGAACGACCTTCAAGGATTTACTAGTGTCTCTGGAGTGAACAATATTAAAGCAGACAAAAGAAGTGGCGATAGAATCTTTGGAATAAGAGGAGGGCAGAACAAATACGATCTCTTATTTGGAGTAGTGACTAGCGAGGCCCTTTGGAAGTTCTCAGCTCAAGATATTCAGAATGGATTTGAAGGAGAACGGAGGGATAAAATAATAAGGTAATGTCCATGTTTATTCAGTAAATTGGTGTTTGGTGGCCGAAAGGCTCCTGTGCAGAACTGCACCTCTTTTATACATAGTTTATTACTTTTTATTTGTTTATTCTTTAATATTTAAATATTTGATTTTTGATGTTCTTTTCTATTTTGTTTTGTATCAGTTCATATTATACTTTCATAGCAGCAAGACGTATCTTTCCTTGTAAAGTAGAACTCCTCATAAAAGTTGCATCTCAAGCGCCCCAAGCAGTAGCCCAGACCAGCTGGCTCCTGCACAGCTCCTTAGTAGCATCGTATTAACAAAATGTTATAAGCGATTGATCTTCATCGTAAGATTTTGTTAGTTCTTTTATTGTGACTTGTAAATTATGGGGTCAAGTTTATTACTATAACTATCCTTATGAAAATCTACTAGTTTAAAATATATTGACTTCTTCTACTACAATCTACTAAAATATATTGTACTCATTTCTGCAAAATTATAGTCCAATAGCTGCCAGGTTTAATATTAATCGAATTGGCACGAGTGTAATGTTTTCAGTCGACATATTGCCAAATGCAATCCGCACGCCCAAGATAGATCGATTGTGGTGATGGGCCGTGAAATTTGATTTGCATTTCAAATCCTGAAGCTAAGTGGCGATTTTGCTCACACCGTGAAATTTATTTATAAGGGTATCAAACAAAGCTATTTTGAGCGCAAATACCTACTGATGTATTACCTCACTGAAATATAAGTTACATAAAATCGATTTTCGCTTTTATTCAGACTGCGTTGAGAGCACTTATACTTACTACGACGAGTGGGAATGAATTTCTGATTGGCATCGGATGGTCCCGATAACATTCAGTGAGGGCTGGTTAATTATTCAAACTATCATATTACAAATGAGAAATGTTTCTGTTTGTTCCAGGACCTATGTCAGAAACGCCTACACATATCATTTGAGCGAAATTTTCTTTACCATAGTGAATGAATACACCGACTGGGAAAGGACTGTTCAAGTAAGTTTTTATAAAAGGTACTAAGAGACGGTGTAGCGAAAACTTAAGGTGTTTCTCAAACAACGAAATTGGATAACTTCAACAAAGAAATTCATCTGAAGAAATAAACTTTTCATACAAAATTATCACATTAATTAGACAAGTTGTAAAGGGATATAATGTCATTTGTGTTTTCATTTCCCAGATGCATTTCTTTGTAAAATTTATTTAGATTTGTTGATCGAGAAGCTTCGTTCTATTTTCAGTTCACTTATACCCTGTTACTAAAACAGGGAATACGTGAACCGAAAATAGCTCTGAATTTGCTCTCTACTTTGCAAGAATCATTAGCGATCAGCATACCAACATCAAAAGTAAGAATCCGGTTAGACACTCAAGGGAAATCTAAAGGAGTCTGCCGCAGAGTTTGAGCAAAACAGGGTAAAATGTAAGAAATAAAAAATGCAATTTTAATTCAGGTTTCCGCGAAACCACACTATGAAAAAGATATAATATTCAAAATTGGATTTCCGTGTAACGAGAAATTCGTACAAAGGCATTTTTATTTGTAGCCATGTTTCACAATGATATATGGAATATGGGGTAACGTTAATTTAAAATTTTAGGATTAACTACGCTACAGTTTTGACGAAACCTTTTCGAATACTATAGTATTAATCAAAACTGGGACAAATGGTATGAAAATTTCGCAGTGCCGTATTCTCTAGAATTCTAGTCACATATTCCTAATATAGAGGAGTATTATGCCTAGTTCCGTCGACTTTCGGTATCATGATGACTTGGCAGTTGGCGCCACCCGCCAGGCGCCTCGGCAGCCAAGCACTGCCAAATTCCTTTTGTTTCCAACTTCTAACTTCATGTACTATAGTATTATATTCATTGAATAAGTTACCCTTAGAGCCTCTTGCTTCGAAGTTTTGATATTAGGTTTTTGTCTCGACTGTTTCGAACTAGTTAATACTTTTATAAAGACAACTGAAAAGTAAACTCGAAGATTTGTTCCACCAAATGTTACTACTTAGAGTACAAGTTGCACGTGTCGCAACTGATCTTAGTTATAAAATTAACTCGAATTTATTTTTGAGACCCAAGAAAGTTTTGAAAAGTTTGGTATATTTTGTACCTTAGTGGACTAACACTTAGCCCTGTGCTATATTAGGATTTGAGATCGTAAGTATGGTGACTCAAGGGACACACAAAATGTATTCACACAACATTTGGCACCAACATGCAAGTTGCACGTGTTGCAACTGAGTTGTAAAATTAATATGAATTCTTTTTGGAAAAAAACTTGGTCGAATTGTATTGGTGCCTCAAGGGCAAGGAGCTTAAGGGGCATACAAATCTCATGCTCTTAAAAATATTTTTCACACAATGATTGGCACCAGATTGGCACTGCTTTCGTAAACTGTTGGGTTCGTAAAATATAATGACTGATTTGATATTAACATTATTTAACATACGTTTTTGTTTTCAGCATCCAATAAACACTAGAGACGCAGCAGTACTAGCCATATCGGACGCCCAATACGTGGCTCCTCTAGTTCAGACTGGTGACTTCCTTAGTGTAGCCAAGAGTTCTCCAGATTCAGGACCCAATACATTCTTTTACGTATTCGATTACCAAACCAAGGATGGAGACTATCCGCAGGTAAGTGTAAGTGATTTTTTTCTTTTCTGAATTTCATATTACATTACCCATTATTATGTTTCCTAGTAAATTTGTCGGGTCATGGTACATACACATTAAAAATTTTTACTCGTTTTTAAAATTTGTCATCAGAATACATATATCACGCCTTTATCCCTAATGGAGTAGGCAGAGCGTAAACGACCCAAACAATGGTCGTTCCGCCGCGTCTGACTAGTTTTGAGGGTTGTTTAATATATATCTGTATAATTATTACTGTAGTGACAAGTTGTCAGCCCATCGCCTAAATTACAAGAAACTGAAACCCTCGAATAGAAAGAAACTCATCAGAATATATTGTGAATAAACAAACTAATCCTAAGTTTTGTTTTTCCTCCATACATATTACGCTTCATTTCGTGAGACATTAAAAATACTATTAGGCTGAAAAACAAAGAAATTTAACGGTCAATTTACCGGCTTCAATTGAGTGTTTGTCTTTTCCTCGTTTCTCTCCCTTAGTTAATGGAGTATGAAAAATATAGACTTAATTCCACCTGTGCTAAGTTGGTTCAAAAACATCGTAACTTCCGTCCCCTATCCCTTAATCGACTAAAGTGTAACTCAAAGTTATTAGGTTTCTTCCAAAGATTCAGTTAACAGGGCCATTTCAGAGGCAACAAATTATAATTCATTGCTCAGGTAACGAAACTGAACAACCTACACACAAAAATTTATCGAAATCAAATACGAAATAATCTTGCATAGTTAATATCCAATATTCCAATATTTAGATCTGACTGAAACAGTATTTCTAATTAAATAAAAAACTCCATACATACATATATACATAAAATCACGCCTTTATCTATAATGGGGTAGGAAGAGCGTAAACGACCCACACAAAGGTCGTTCCGCCACGTCTGACAAATTTTGAGGGTTAGGTATTCCAGATGGATCTGTATATTGCTATAGTAATAGGTTGTCAGCCCATCGCCTAAATTACAATACTAAAACCCTCATATCCCTTAGCTGATTTTTACAGCATGCTCGGGAGGAGATGCAGCTGGCACATTCTATGTTTTTCTATCACTCCCAGTCCAGCATGGAAGAAAAAACTCCATTTACCTACAAAATAGGCTATTACGAATATACAAAAGTTCTCAACAGTCTGTAGTAAATTTTTTTGTGATGTTTTGTATGAAAATGATTCCATCATTGGTACAGGATAGGAATCAACTCTTGAAAAAAAGAAATCCCGATTTTAGTATGGAAGTGCCGCCTCTTAAGCGTAGTGATTTTATTTTCTTTTTTGCTTTTCAACTGTGCTAGACTCGACTTTTCGTTCCTGACTACGCATACGCTTGAATTATTTACAAAACTGATATTCACTCACGCGTTACTGCGCAGATGCTACAGTTGCTATTTGCTTTCACCCCCTTCTCCCCCATTCAGATCTTCTACAAACACTCAATAGTCCAATTTATTTTTTAAAAGGTTTTCTTACCATTTTAAATGTATTGACCCGACTGCACCAAGCAAATAAGGATATTGTGTTTATCAGCTGTGTATCTCTGTATAAAGTTTCCTCTTGCTGAAGAGACCATCAAGAAACTAAATGCTTGGGCTAATGTGAAAGACCCTTACAATAAATATGAAATTAATTATTCTTCTCAATCTTGCATATATGCATGACTACGACCACACGTCAAAATTTTGAAAAAAAGTTAATTAAGTCGATAATCTATATTGGGCTACCATTGAATAGGTATTTGGTTACTATTTGTTTTTACTATCACATTTTTTTATTTTGAATGGTCGTTTAAGATTTTTTACCATTAAAAGTTGAAAATTCGTATTTTATCAGTCGACTGTCTTTGCACCTATGCAGACGAAGGTCACGTACGGTCACATTTAACTTCAATATAGTATAATTGTTGTTATGCAGTTGGGTTTCTTAAATAAGAAATTATTTGTATAACCAAATGAAATGTATTTTCAGCGAATGGGCTCCGTGCACGGGGAGGAGCTACCGTATTTATTCGGGGCCCCGCTGGTGGACGGCCTCGGGCACTTTCCCAAAAACTACACCAAGTCTGAAGTGGCTCTCGCGGAGGCGTTCATACTGTACATTGCCAACTTCGTGAGAACCGGGTGAGTACTAGGACTTTTTGTGTATTTTACAGTAATATATACCTAAGAAAAGTGATAAAATAAGTATTTCCCTTTGGAAAATAGGTAGTACACAGAACATAATCATCATCAGCTCTTTCTTATACGTCCATACCGAGTGGCACGAGGCGCCCCTAAATTAGAGCGAGCGTACTTAATGTGCATTGGTCGATATACAGATCGTAATGTTATATAAAAAACAACGCATTATTGTGTCCCATAACTATTATAATATAATAATTATATAGACTAAAATATTTTATAACGAAGTCTTGTAAAAAATGATTTCACTCTACAATTTCGTGTTTATTTAAGACCCCACAACAAAGAAGCGCTAATAAATCTACAAAAGAGTTTTCGCTGCCTTTTGGTGAAACGAAAGCCCTTAATACCACTTTGACAGTTGATGTCCAAGAAAAAGAACAATTTCACACAGTTTCCGGGCTTCACGTTAACTTTTGATGTTATTTACCCTGTAGTTTCAGGCGGGATATTTTGTAGCGGAAACATTAAACATTTTCGCCTTTTACAGACCCGGTTTGACTTTTACGTAGGGAAATATTTACACGACTTATTATGCCACATAAAATATTTACGAAACATGATCGTTATGAATTCTCAATTTGAAATTCTCTCTGGGCAGGAGGACAAAATTTTAATTTTACTGCAGTAAATTTACTGCAAGTGAATTACCGTTGCTATGAAGCACGAAAAGCTAAAGGTTTATGATACGCCAATAAAAAAAACAGTAATTACGTAAATAAAATTATACCGTATATCAAAGGGTATCAAATGGGTTTATTGAAACAGAATCTAATATTTCAACAGCGCCTTAGTTCGAACAGCTGTAAAGTCAACTTGTATTGAGTAATAACTTCCAGTGGGAAACCAGGCGGAAAACAAAACCAGTCGTTTGGAGTTAGACGTTTTCGACTTTGAAACATGAATTCTACTAAGTTGATTACTTCTTTAGAATTAAACAGACATTAGGTACTGTTCAGTGGAAATGTAAGGAATGGCATGCTATTTATCGAGTTATTATGTAATTTTCTCATTACAGTATTTCAAATGAAATTAGGTACATGACTTTTTCAATTTATAGCTTGGTATGGTCATGCACTGGAAACATAAATTAATCACTGTTTTGATTTAATTTATTAAAGTAATTTTTCTCTTCTAATAATCGTAACATTCAGCTTTATAAACAAATTGATCGAGTATTATTTTTTATTGGATTTAAGTAATGTCTAGTCTATACGTTGTGATCCGCCTTATCAGATTTGGATTTTACAAGTAAAGGAGCAAGTTGTCGGTTGATACCGTCACAAAATATGACTGTAGCAGCAACTGCGATACCAAAACAAAGTTATCCTGGCAATAATTTTCGCCGAGCAAACAAGGCGGAACCGGAAGGCGGCCGTTAGCGACTGTTCAGATATTTCGCATTCACCGACTCGCGAAAAATAATGATACCCCCCGTTTTGTTCCCAGCCGTATTGTGGATAAACAAAAATATTAACGGCTTGATTAAAAATTATAGGCGTTAAAAGAAACTGAGGATATTTTAAGAAACTTACAATTTATCATTAATAATGGCAGGTAATAATCTAGTAACAAAACTCTTGTAAGATGCTTGAATAGAAGGCAACTGATAATAATGTTTACGAAAAAAGTAGACGTTACGAAAATATTCTTGTCATGAAAAATGGTCTACAAGTTCCTAACATAGGTATTATGTTTCTGTTCAACTAAGCAGAAAAGATACAATTTGATATTTTTGTCGTCAGAAATCCCAACGAAGCACAAAGGCAGGAATCCGTGCTACCAATATCCAGAGAGCGAAATCGATACAAGAGCATAGTGTGGGACGAATACGACACACTTCATCAAAAGTACTTGGAAATTGGTAAGTAGCTAGGTTATTTTATTTATAGGTATCTATACCGGGCGTAAGGGACGGTTTCCCGAAAACTGAAAAGGGTGGCTCAATCAACTAAACTGGAAAACTTTCACTCAGATTTTATTCTGGTAAATGAAACAAAATATTGGCTTCCACTTGGAAGTCAAATATCTTTTACGTTTCCTGTATTTATTTATTTATTTTCAGTAATTGGGACCGTCCCTTACATCCGGTATATGGTCACGCAATAACAATTTTCGGACTGAAAACTTCGTAGGGATTAAATCTATCCAATCACATTCAAAAATTCTATTCCAGGAATGAAGCCACGCATGAAGAACCACTACCGAGCCCATCAGCTGTCCGTGTGGTTGCGGCTGATCCCCGAAATCCACAGAGCCGGGATGAAGGACGTTGTCGCGAAACACAACCTTTTCAGAAACCACAACGACCCGGAACTCTACGATGGTTTAGTCCGCCCCGACCCACTCACAAGGGTGAACTATTACGATCCAACTCTTGAAATATATCGCAAGCCCTACAATGTTACCCTCGATATTCCGTCAACCACAATGGACACGTACGTAACAACTTGTATTAGCGTCATATCGGCGCGACCGGGATCCGCCGTGACACACAACCAACAACAAAACAACACTCAAACACAAGACATAGCCAATTTAGAAGTCGCTGGTTACACTGCCTACTCAACAGCGTTGAGTGTTACTATAGCTATAGGATGTTCTTTGCTAATACTAAATGTGCTAATTTTTGCTGGAGTTTATTATCAAAGAGACAAGACTCGACTGCAAGTTAAAGCGTTGCAGCAACAACAAAAGAGAAGTCACAATTCGACTTTTGACAGTGTTTCGTCGAAACATCCTCACTATTTCGTTGGACATTCTCAAAGTTCAAGCACAATAGTCGACATCGACCATCAGGACAAGAACGCTATCATAGCAATGACGAACAGAGTTCCGCATTTCCCTAATCAAAACTGTCCAAACGTGTGTCATACGGGGATTCAAATGTCGAATCTCTCCCAAAAAGCAAGTCCGCCGAACCAAAGGGATCGATGTACAACTCTACCGAGGAAGGTGGGGTTCAGTAACTACCAGCAGCAGAATCAAATTTGCAACGCGTCAAACTGCATGACCTTGCCCAAGAATGCCACGTTTATGAGCACCAGTAACTTGCCGGACGTGCAGGCGCAGACGGGGCAGGGGCAGGGGCCGGGGAACGGGTCCGTCCTCCCGCCCCCCGCCTCACCCCCGCAACACTTCAACCAGAAATCGAGAGTACCCCAAGCGGCAATGTCGGAAATGAACGTATGAGAAATGGAGGATATTTACAATTATGTGTAAAGTGATAGAAGTGAAAGGGACACAGTGAATCACTAGACAGAAACATAGTTGTAAATATCGGAACGTTTGTGTATAAAGTGTAATGTTACTATATTAATCTATTACAGGTAATGTTTTAAGGTCACTAGTAAACTGAGAAGTAATTTAATTGTATAATAGACTTGGTTTTAGGTGTCATGTAAATAGAAAAGTTTTCATTAAAAATGGGGGATGGGGATAGAAAATTATCTTCAATATTATGAAGTTTTACAGGCATAACAATAAATTCTCAGTGATTTCTTAAAATCTTGTTCAAACATATAGAACGGTTCTTATAATAAAAGTGAGAGAACCATACCTACCTAAAATACTTTACATAAATTTTATTCCGTAATAAAATGAAAAATTAATGTCACACACAAAATGTACCTACATACTTACTTAGCTCGTACTTTGTTAATTCTAGTCGGCCATTTTGAATGGCGCTGGCGCGTAAATACTGTAAATAAAATTAGGATCTTAAAGACTGTATAATTGTAAAACAATATGACGGTATGACAAGGATGTGGAAAATTTTCTTTTTGATCATTCATCATTTTATCTACTCCATTATCAAGTTATTACCCTTATATTGCTAGGGAATGTCTGTTTTCTTATGCCGCCTTTTTAAAACAATGAATTTGTAACATTATTTCAGCAAGGAAAAGAGTGTTCTTGTCATACTTGTTAATTATTAGAATAATTATACTACATTAAATTACTTTCCTTATTTCCTATCCTCATTAAATATTTATCAGATCAGTGTTCTATTTCTCCTGAATAATTATGTGCATTTGTAGATAATGTATCATATCGTGTATCATTGTAAATTATATTGTATCATTTCCGTTAACTTCCTTAGGTACTTTACTATGTTCAAATACAATTGATATTTTTAATATTTATGTTTTTATACATTTATTAAACTTATCTTACATTCATTGCAATTACTTTTTTACAATTAATGACGCTAAAATTTAAATGGAACATCGAAAGAGCACTGAACGTAACTGTGTTATTTAAAACACCTACTTCTATCCTTTCTATGTTTACTATAAATTTATATAATTGTTATGTACTTACTGTTTTGTTAACTATACTTATTTTATACTATCAATCAAATAAGTGTACTATGTTTTTGTATAATAAAATTTTCATATTATCAAAACTATGTTGAAAATTTATAAGATAACAAGTTATCTAACCGTTACGAAATCTTATGACAAGTATCAAAATTAAAAAAGAATAAGACAGAATAAAATTCGTGAATAATATAATATTTTGTTTTATTTTCTTATTGACTCTATGAACATCCGATAAAAATACAGAAAATCATGTTTTTGAGTTAACTAACTAAGTCCATCAGAATGCAGATGATAAAGTATTTCCATATTATATCCTTATAATTTCCCTTTGAACTGAGATCATAAAAGAATTTAAATTATAAGACCGCGAAATAAAAAAGTCTCCTAAAACAGCCTTTTAGTACTTAGCTCGGTGAGTGGACACTTTTTATTATTTCTAAGAGCGATGTGATATAGGTCATATTCTGCGCGTTCATTTAAGTATTTTATGTTTGAGAGCCAAAACGGCGGCCAGCTAAGTTGTTTTGAACATTTTAGTAGCTTTTAGTCAACTCCGGCAAATATAAAAGGTTCGGAAAAAGCTCAAACAAAACGTATAAAAAGCGTCCACTTTCTTTTCAAAGCCTCGAAGCTTTATGCCAAAGGATTCTAAGCACCTTCTTAAAGCTCAACACCTTTGACAAAGTTATCTCTACCATCTTTTTCATTGGCGGGCTGTCCATCCTTTTATTTTTACTGCTGATATTTTCAACCTTTTAGATAAAGAAAAGGGAAGAGTGAACCTGAAAAAGCACTGTGCTCTTTTTAACTCATAAACGTCAATATATTTTTTGCTCTACGTTTTTTAATAATTAAACAGGATGTGAATATACATTCATAATAAGCTTACAGATATACATCTGTAAGCTTATCATGGACACACAAGTTCAATAGTAGTAAAGTAACCTACTTCTGATTTGAATAGAATTAGAATCCGACAGAAAATGTAATCTATTTAGGGGATAACCTAATTGTTAGTCAATTATAGGTACCTATGACCAGATACACTAAGAAAATAAATTTTCATAAACTACGATACTAGCAATTACATTAAAGTAAAACATGGTCGTACTCACTTTGACGAATTTTTCCAAAGTGAGTACGACCGTGTTTTACTTTAATACGATACTAGCTTTAATGAGGGTTTTTAATTCGCTTGTTCCGGAGAAAATTCTCAGTTTCAAAAAAGATGGCGTTGTGCGCGCCTGACATTTTGGCAGGTCGTATGACGTTGTTTTGACGGTTTTGTTTCACGCAATGTGACAAATAAGTTTTAGTTTAAAATTTATATAGTTTAGAAAGGCTTTCTTAGTGCTGCTTTATTGAATAATGTACTATAGATAAGTAAAATACAGCTTTCGGAGATGTAAAAAGATTGATTTGACAAAATTAGAAAAAATATAAATAGTCAATAGATTCCGTGTAATCAATGAATTCCGTGTAAAGAAACGTTTTTTAGCTAGTTTCAGCGCCCTCTGCAGAAACTCACAAGTATCAAATTCCAATTAATTTTCATAATAAACTCACGAATAGTACGATCCTTGTATAATATCAAATCAAATTACATCCCACGGATAGACTTTCGGGTCTGCTGACCCAAATTACAGGCCCTCCGCGCAAACTGAAGAGCCCTCAGCGTCGCCACACATCGTATGCAACTATGAGCAGGGTTGCCACTACAGATTTCTTTTATAAGGAGGTTAGTTGTATAGCATATCAATATAACTTTAGAATACTCAGCATAGAAGACAATAGGTACATTGCACTATGATGCGAAAAAAATAAATGGAGTTGTAAAAATATATACTTAGGTGAGAATCTACCCTACATAATATCTACTAAATAGTAGGTACCTGTAGGAGTCTAAGTACCTACTATTTAGTAGACATGTAAACATAAATATCGACACGCCCAAGGAACAACAACGTATCTCAATTCTGTCAATTTTACAGGAGAGCAATTTTAAGGTTTAAAAAAATTCTCCTGCTTTTGTTTTTTAATTAATTTAAGTGATTGTTCGTTTTAAAGAATACATGAGACGGGTTTTATATGATGTTATATTTGTTTTTATCATAATAATATGATTTCATTGAGTTTTATGACTTACAATTAAGTGCTAGGATGTTTATTACCTGCAAGAACAACGTAAATTGAGATACTGAGCATCAAAATTGAAGAGATGATTTAAATTTACGGCGAATACCAGTGTATGTCTGAGTTACGTTTAAGTTATCTTATGCTATTAGCACCTTTTGACCTTAAAGTAATCTAAGTGTAGGCTTGTTTGAAATTTACTTACTATAATGCAATGAAATAAAACACTTTTTCATAAAATCTTTAAGTTTTATTTATACCAAAGTATAATAATAAATGGATACCTAATTGGCAAGTATTAGAATAGTAGTGATATAACAAAAAATAACCTCATTTCCATACCAAAGAAAAGTGTTTAATACCTTAGTAGTCTAATTATTAGAATACTAGTGTAACAACAAAAGTGAACTATTGTTTGTTTATTGTTTATTAAGGGAAACATACGGTACAGCGTATAGTTAAATATAAGATTAAACTTAAGTAAAACTAGAACCAAAACAGTTTCCACTAATAGTTGTAACATATTGACAATATTGGCAGACTTAACTTAACCTAACCTCGCAGAATAATAAAATACTGATAAAGAAATGAGAACTTTAAATGAAATGAGAACAAAATAAACTTAGGCCCGTATTTATAAAGCGATCTCAAGAGTGAGAGCAATATTAAGTATGGATTTGACAGGTCGTTTTGTACTGAAATGACATTTCTGATACGAACTCAAACTTGCTGTCACTCTTGAGAGCTGATTATAAATACGGGCCTAAGAACACTATACTCCACTCAGCATCAAAATAGTATATTTCATTACTAGTACGGAATGACGGTTCCGTACGTGTACTGAACGACTATTTTTAATACAGTTGCGAAAAAATTAAGCAATTTAATAAAATAATATCTCTTCTCTCCACGCAATAAATTCGTCGTATGTAGATATTATAGCGACTTTTTGACTTTTTCGGTAAAATGTTCTCCGAAGCATTTTGTGCAATTATACGTAGAATTATACTAAATTCCGGCGGTGTTAATTCAAATAAAATATCGTTGGAATTACTCATATTATATTATCATTTTGTGCAACAAACAACTAAACTCGCAAAGAAAATTTTAGGAAAATGGCGCCAGCCGTAAAAGTATATAAGCAGAGATTTTTTTTTGTTTTCTTCACCCATTCTGGGTAGGTAAAGGGAACTATGTCCATACAGCCAAGTCTTCAATAGAATTTTTTTAGTAAAAACCTCGTGGTTGGTTTTTTCTTTTTAATAGACATTATTTTGACAGTTGGGAAAGAAAACGCACTAGTTCGGGAAAGGTAAAGAAAAAGCACGAGTGTGTAATAGTCCACATCCCGAACGCTATACATACCTGCAATACGCCACATTTTGAGCAACTGTATTAAAAAATAATTTTCCCCATACTAAAACGGTCATTTAGCATGGCAGGAATCACCCTTCAACAATGAATGGAGAATAGGTTCTTATTATATGCAATTATATCAAACCTGACAGCTCCTACTAACAGAAGAACAAACAGGAAATACATTATTCTATTCGTTGCTGACTTTTATGGAAATAAACTTATTTATAACCTCTTTCTTGAATTTAGTAAGTGTTAAAACAAATGGATCAATGTCATCGAATTTGGTATTGATAGACTTTAAAGATCTAGAAACAAAGGAATTAGATGCGTAATTTGTTCTAACAAGAGCGTAAGAGAATAGCTACCTACGCCTAAGGTTGTGACCAGGACATTTAAAACCAATATTACTAAGAAGAACTGGTGAATCAACTTCATTGTGCAAAATTTTATGTATCAACAGTACGTCTCTAGAAATGCGGCGATCTTCAAGTGTAAGAAAATCTACATTAGTAATTTTAGAACCTACGGAGTTTCTGATTCTATATGTGATATGTTTGATAAATTTATTTTGAATACGTTCCAGTGAATATTTGTGAACTTGATACTGAGGATTCCAGACTGTTGAACAATACTCGAGAATAGGTTTTACTAAAGAATTGTAAAGTAGTACAAGAGTGGATACATTTTTAAAATCTTTTTCTACTCTGATCAAAAAACCGATCATCCTGTAGGCTTTAGAGGATATATGTTCTACGTGGGATGTAAAGAGTAACTTGTCGTCAAGGAGTACATCCAGGTCCCGCAGCTCAGACACTCAGCTAATTATATCCCCATTTAAGTTATAATCGAATATTATTGGTTCTGGTATTATTCCTTATTCATACCAAAGCAAAAGTAATTAATACCTAGTTGGCTAATATTAGACTACTAGTACTACATCAAAAATAAACTTGTTTTTAACCCGAAGATAAAGTACGGTCATTTGCAGACACTAAATACAACAAAAATAAACCTTTTTTTCATTCATACAAAGAAAAGTAGAAGCACGTAGAAGGCAAATAATTGCCTCGATTCTGCGCATGCATTTCTTAGCTTAAGCAGGAAAATGATACCTGTATATGTCCTGTCTCTTTTCTTTTCCGTATTTGTGAAATTGCCAGGAGTATCCTAAAATAAGCTAAGAATTGCGTACGCACATTCGAGGCCATTACAATACAATAAACGCAGCTACCGCTTAGGATCACTGGGAAGACAACAGCATCGTAAGTATTAAATTGATGCAGCTGCCACTTAAAATCACAGGAAAAACAAAAACATTGTAAGTATTGGATAGACGCAGCTGCCACTTAAGATCACCGGGAAGACAGCAGCATCGTAAGTATTGAATAGACGTAGCTACCACTTAGGATCACCGGGAAGACAGCAGCATCGTAAGTATTGAAAAGACGTAGCTACCACTTAGGATCACAAAAAAACAGCAGAATCATACCTAAGTATTGGATAGATGCAGCTGCCAATTAGGATCACCGGGAAAACAGCAGCATCGTCAGTATTTGATATACGCAGCTACCACTTAGGATCACCGGGAAGACAGCAGCATCGTAAGTCATGGATAGAAGAAGCAGCCACTTAGAATCATAGGAAAGACAGCAGCATCGTAAGTAATGGATAGACGAAGCAGCCACTTTTTTTTGTATGTTACGCTGTTTATTCCTTTGACATGGGGGTTTGGAGTCGTTTTTAGCAAACACGGACTTCGACGAAGCAGCCACATAGAATCACAGGAAAGACAGCAGCATCGTAAGTGTAGCGTACATCGAATGCGCCACATCAAGAAACAGTAGTCCTGAAATGCGGTATCGAAGTTTGCACGGCGATCTGCTTGTATACAACTTCCAAACTACTCCAGTTGAACTTCGGTCCCTTGGTCACAACACCCGACCAGGAGGGTAGCTACTCTTTACTCATCCATCATCACTAAGCCAATTTGCTTCAGCAATTAACTCCTAAATAAGTATTGGACAGACACAAACACAACAGTTTTTGAAGATCACCGCTGTATTCCAGCGGCATCGTAAGTATTGGATAGATGCAGCTGCCACTTAGAATCACAGGATCTTTCCTGCAGCAGCATCATATTTGATAGACACAGCAGCCTTTTAAGATTACAGGAAAGACAGCGACATCGTAAGTATTGGATAGTCGCAGCTACCACATAGGATCGCAGGAAAGACAACAGCATCGTATTGGCTAGACACAACAGCCTTTTAAGATCACCAGGAAGACAGTAGCATTGTAAGTATTGGATTGTCGCAGCAATCACTTAGGACCACAGGAAAGACAGCAGCATCGTAAGTATTGGATAGATGCACGCAGCTGCCACTTATTATCACAGGGAAGACAGCGGCAACGTAAGTATTGAATAGTTGCAGTTATCACTTAGGAACACAGGAAAAACAGCAGAATCAATAAATGAGTAAGAAATATTTCAAAATATTTGTCGCCCATGCCCCCAAAAGACATATTTATGTTTTTTGCTGAAAGATGAAGCTCAACTGCAGCTGATTATCACTTGCAGCTGGTTGAGAACATTGAACTGGAGCAGGAAATGTGGACATCGTGTTTGTGGAACTAGCCATTGTTGATTTAAGAGCGTTCAAAAATTCACCACCAAAATTAGTTCGTTCTCCCGGACACTTCTTTAAGTTACTATAATTTCTAAACTTCTTAGACAGTATGCGTTAATTTTCCATTTTTATATTAAATAGTTCAATCAGATCACAGTTTTCTAAATTACTAAACTAAACTGTCTCTTAAACAAAAGTTTTCAAAGGGTTTCTGCCGCAAATCGGGTAGCGGACACTCCACCAAAATTAGAAAATAGCCCTTTATGATTTAATTCAATCATATTACACTTATTTAATAGGATTGAAATTTATGTCTCCATGTAGTAAAATACCCATATTTTATGTTAAAAAATATTTCAGATTTAAAATAGTATTTTCACGCCGCACGGACGCACTAAAAATGCGGGTGGGAAAATGACCCAAATACAACATCAAATTTATTCCGATTAAACTGAATTTACCGTTCACCAAAAACTAAAATACTGGAAAATATATTCGTAATTCAATTTACTATTATGTTCCCAAGAAATCAGAATGAAAAAGTACTGGTTTTAAAATTTTAAATAAATATACGATGTTTCAATTTTCAAATGCGCTATTTCCGATTTGTAACGAAACGACTAAAACATATTAATTCAACTTAAAATGATAATGACTTATCTTGATTCATATAAAATACGGAGGAAATCAACGTAACTCAATTTGCAATATTGTTGCATGTACATTTATCTAAAAAAAATACGATCAAAACAATGTAAGTAAAGATAAGTTGCTACGTTTTTAAAAGGGAGCCTTTTTGATCCGTAAAACAAAATTGTAGTTCAATATAACACGTTTTATCCGTCGAACATGTGTTTTTTTCAGAAATCGACCGCAGGTTACTTTGTTGTGATTCTCGCTAACTTCGGTTCTATTGCACTTAGAGATACGTTTGTTGGACACAAATGTAGAGAAAAATATGATAAAGAAGAATATGAACTTAACTCATTTTTGTCGTAACTCAAGTTACGTTGTTGTTCCTTGGGCGTGTCGATATATAGAACGATTACAGCTCACGTAGTATTCAGCAAAATCTGTAGTGTGGTGTTACTGCGGTAATTATCAGCTTCTTTACTTTCAAATAACAGCGTCGGAAAATATTAAACATACCTGGGTCTAAAACATGTACGACTAGTTCAGCATAATTTTGTACTAAATGGCCCTATGAAGCTAAAACTTTGCTTCAAATATTTTTGAAGTATTTATGTACTATTGGACCATAAAACGTCCTTAATTAATAATATAATTAACACATAATCTACAAATTAAAAAAAACATCAATCGCCTTTTACAAACTCGGCATAGGTAATCCCATTTTTATCCAATTGAACAACTTCAAACGAACATAAAAATCAACTTTTGAAAAACTTGACAAGCTCAAATAATTAAACTAATTAGACTCACCAAAAACTCGTAAGAATTGGACAGAGAACCTTTCCTAATTATAATGCTTTTGTAAGTAATTATATTCACGCCATTAAATTTCAATAAAGAAAAGTAACTTTAAGATTTTCGAGTAGGTAATTGCGATAGGTTCTCAGAAAATTATGATTGATGTTATAATTTCATGTTTTCAAACTTTTAGTTATTTATTTTAGCGCTTTTATGTTCTTTTTATTACGAATTTACGAGTAAAATTCATAATGACAACAACATAATAGCTATTTATGTAACTGTTGCATAATGAGGGATATTTAACACGAGTGTGGTTTATGAAACGAGCGCAGCGAGTTTCATAAAAGTATACACGAGTGTTAAATACTAATTATGTACAGTTTCATACAATAGTTTATCTACACTCATACAACAAATTTAAATTAAAGAAAAAATAAAGTAATCATTATTTCTTCTTTTCTAGTTTGCTCAAATAGCAAGCATCTGCGTAAAAATTAAAAAAAAAAAAAACTTCATTTTGTTACAGCTTTGCGATAACGAAATGAAATTTGTATGGTTCCTTAGTCACGGCTGCATCGAAAGGTATATCATTTGCTTAGCGTTTCTGATAAGTAAATGAAGGATTTACGACATGAGTGTAGATAAAGTATATTGAGCGATTAAGTGAAAACTAGGTACCTATTTGAATAATGATTCTTTTATAGTGTCAATCAGAATAGGGTGACATGAAAACACGCCTGATTGATGAAAACCACGGATCAACACAAAGTAAAATATACAATTGTATAGACGGAAATGAGAAGGCGGTCAAGTCAGCTGTATGGCGTTTATTAGCGACATCTATTGGTGAGTAGCAGATAGCGCTACATTCCCCCTCTGTCCACGAAGACAGGATAACCAAATAGCGTTACACAACTTATTTTGTACTTAATTAACTTGTTATGTAATTAATTATATACTAATTGAAGGTGATTAAAATTAGATTTGACAAAAACTAGATATTTTTGACATTTAAGTGGATAGTAAGCTAATATTTATCACCGTGAACTATCTCCCACCAACTACGAATTAATACATTAATACTCCAGTAACTGAGTAAATTGTCTAGAACTCTAGACTAACTAGTGCTGAGATACTTTAATCTCATAATACCTCAGTGGATTCAAAACCCCTTGGTAAGCAACTGTTATAAGTGTGTCGACAGCCCTGCAAACACGGAGAGAGGCGGCCACGAGGGCCATTCGCGCACTTAACGTGTGTCTAACGTGCATTTGCTACCACGGAACCAGGGCGAAAAGTATCGCTAATTTCATATTTACTATATTCGTTTCATATTTACTATATCAAATTAGCGATAATTTTCGCCCTGGTTCTAATTTGAAATCATGGTTTTATTCCTCTTGGGATAACTATAGATAACTTTTACTTAGCGTCAACAGTCAAGATCAAAACGCTCCCGCCACGTTTGAAATTTTTTGAGGTCATATAATATCAGCTCAGCGCCCAAATTTTTACAAACTATAACCGGTTGGGTCCTTCTACTAGTTTTTAGAGGGAATGTAGCAGGCTGGTATGCCTTTTTTTTCTTCTGGTTTAGTTAAGAGATTTTGAATAAAACTGGAGCTGTATTTTTGAATCACTCGAATCTGTTTCGCATACGAAAGAGTAACTAACTAACTAAATTTTATGGAAATAGCATGTAAAAACCAGCTAAGGGATTCGAGGGTTTTAGTATATTATAATTTAGGCGATAGGCTGACAATCAGTCACTACAGCAATATCTTAAACAACCCTCAAAACTTGTCAGACGTGGCGGAACGATCTTTGTTTGGATCGTTGACGCTCTGTCTACCCCTTTAGGGATACAGGCGTAATATTATGTATGTATGTATGTACAAAATGCATCAGCTGATAGCACATTTAGTATGGGAAGTCATTTTTTTTCTTTTTTCGACTTTCGATCTATATGTTCCTTAGGGAAAGTTGATCAGTTTCATGGGTAGATTCACACATTTCACGATGCTTATAGGTACCCTTTATGTTACACATTGTATACCTATGCTACACAAAAATTGAATTAGTAGAGTTTATACAACGCGTAATTTATACCTGCCTTTTGTTTTCGCTAGTCAGCGATATCCTTCCTACAATGTTCGAAAGTACTTACTGTGTCAAGCTTTTACTACTGAGACGGTTTTTACAGCACCAACAAAGTCGGAAATTGACTCGGCGAATCGCATAACTTTAGTGTCTATTTCAAACGTAAAAGGCTTCTTCTATCGAGTGGGTTTTTCGAGACATTGATCTCAAAGTTTTTAAACTACCTAATATCAGAGCAAATATAACCCACAGGTTATAGAGGTCGCAAGCGCTCCCAGCTCCTTCCTCACTTCTGTGAATATAACAGCCAATAGGCCTCTAACATGGTTTGTGTAACGAGATCTATTAAAAACAGCTGTCAGGTTCGCCGAAGCACAGAATCTGGAAGACAATCAGAACAGGTGATTCAGTCTGCAATGTTAAAGTGCGTAATTGACTTTGTGGCTCCTCTGTGATTGGAATCGAACCCACGACTTTCGCAGTCCAAGACTAGACCACTAGACTATAAAGGCGGTTAGTAAAAGTTATTTCTAACACGGTGTCTAACATAAACACAGGTATTAGTCCTTTTAACATTCTCATAAAATGTTTTATTCTGCGTGTTAAAATAAAACAGCGATTCGTTTTATATTTTACGGTGCCTTAAATTTCGTTCGACCAATATCTCATTTTATACCCGACTTGTTTTAAGATACGGATTTGGGGATTTATCGTGATGGTGTTGCTTTAAAGGGAAAATTTCAAGATAAATTCATTGGGTTGTGAATTCTGTAATCAAGGTAATGAAATATTTTTTTAAAAATTGAAAGAGTATTTTTTAATAGGTTATCATAATAAAAGGTAATTGTTATCTTTTACCCATATTAGTTATCGATTATAATACCTAAAAAGGGGAAATTAGCGTGCAAGCTTATAGTCACACTACATTGTCACACTAGTGTGATCAACAGTATTTTTTTTTTCTATTTTCACACCAGACAAACTCTATTCCATTTTTACACTTGACATTGACAGCTAGTGTGGAAAATATATACGTGTGATTCTAGGTACAGATTGTGTGATGATGGATGATGTGATGTATCTCGATTTATTTTTAATAGGTTACTTTCATGCTGAACTGGGAGCAATAGAAAAACATAGAATGTGCCAGCTGCATCTCCTCCCGGGCATGCTGTAAGAACCACCTAAGGGATTCGAGGGTTTTAGTATATTGTAAATGAGGCGATGGGCTGACAACCTGTCGCTACAGCAATATACAGATCTATCTTAAATAACCCTCAACAACTTGTCAGAGCGACTTGGCGACACGACCTTTGTTTGGGTCGTTGAGGCTCTGCCTGCCCCGTTTGGGATAAAGGCGTGATTTATGTATGTATGTATAGTTGTTTTATATATGTGCTCCTAAATACCGGATTATCCATATATATTTTGATTGACGTCACCCTCTGTAAGGAGTCTCACCATACAGGACCTAAGGATACAAGCTGCCCTCGAGTTTACCTTTCTGTAAATGTAATTTCTTTTGTTTTGCAATAAAGAATATTTATATAATATCATTACGGGGATTGTGCGTATATGTTACGCACAATCCCCGAAATCGCCCATTGGCCGGAAAAAAGGCACACATCGCGGATTGGCAAATGCAAAACGCGCTATCCCCGATAATGTCATTTTATTTCGGCCATTGAGCGTTTTGAAAAACCAGTTCGCGGACTGGTAAACACGAAACAGCCAATTGCCGAATTCATTGAAATATCAGGTGTAAAGGACATTAAAACACCAGGCATGAGGGACAACTTAACGCTAACTGATAGGGGTTGCTCAATCAATGAAACTTTACATGAAAAATTACACCCTATATATACTTATACGTTACAGTTTCAGTTTGTAATTTTCTCGTAAGTAAGATTTCAGTGCAGCACCTCATTTTATTCCTAGTGAACCGAAAGTACCTGCCAACGCAAATTTACTTAGCAACGGCTTCTCGCGAATCTTAATAGGAAAACGGACAAAATTTAATTTGTGCTTCTCATAAATTTTGCCAGAGATTTTTCATCACTGGCGACAAAGTTAATCAGGCTTTAGAATGTAATTCGTCGAGTTATGTAATTAAGTTTTTTTTTTTGTAAAAATTAACCTTTGGGAAGAAATATACTCATAGACAAGGGATCACCGTTTTTTTATCAACGTAAAGGAAGAAATCCTTATACTTGGTATAATTAAATTGTAAAACTTTTTGATAGTGCCTATGGATGGCCTAAGTATCAATAAAATTGTAAATGATTGTGTTGAATTTAATAAGTATGTACTCTTATTTTATGAGTAATTTTCCTTTGAGGAAAATGTTACAAAGGGCCGCTTATAACAATCGTATATATTCCTATTGTTCTAAAGAAAACTAAAGTTAAAAATTGTTAAACCTGCATGGTTTTTGATAACCTTCTTAGAGCACCCTATGTTTCTGCCAAAATTTAAAATTCTGTTCCATTATGCCACTCGGAAAAAAGGTGTCTTTAGAATACGTATTTTATAGTTAAGTTTATTTCTCGCTAAATGGGCCTATTTTATTCAAATACCTAGTTATTACACAAATAGCTGTAAAAACAAATAAAACAATAAAATACGCAACAAATAAGAAATAAAATTTGGTACTCAAATAAAAATAAAAATAAACTACCTACATAAAATTGAATATACTATTTTTTAAATCATAATTTGTAAAAACCACAAAACGAATGATAAGTGTACTTAGACTATACGGAGTGTAAAGGATAGCTTGCCGCAAACTGATAGGGGTTGTTCAGTCAACGAAACTGAACAAATTTACGCCAGGATATATTTTTAAGGAATGAAAAAAAAACCTTTCCCATACTAAATGACCACCTCGATCAGAAAATTTGTATGGAAAAGCTTAATTCTTTTTTCATTCCTGAAAGAATTTCATGGTAAACGTTGTTCAGTTTCGTTAACTGGGCAACCCCTACCAGTTTGCACGAAACTGTCCCTTACACCCGGTATGTTTCTATCTAACTATGTACATGTAAAGGTTGTTTAAAGTTCAATATTCAGCCTCAGCTCATCAAGCAAAAACCAACAAGCAAAAAAGCTCCTAAAAATCCTAGTCCTTTTCTTCTAACGTAAAGGCCACATTTCGTTGTGTCACAAAATCGATATCCCCACTCAAGTCAAGCATAAAAGCGTTTTATATTTTTTCCTATTTAGCTTTTAGTGTTTCCGTACTCACGGGCTAATGGACAGGCATATCTGTGAAAGCTTTCTACCTCTACAAGTACAATGCACTTTGCCATCTGAATTTTCTGGCAAAGCCCTTATAAAAAAAAGTTTAATGTTTGTGGGAAGCTCCACTCGTTATAATAAAATTCATTGTGAACTATCATAAACCATTCAATACAAAAATTGTAAACACCTGGCTGGCTAGGTAATACTAGGTAGGTATTAAGTATTAAAATGCCAAAATACTCTATAATGTTATAGATAACAACCAATTAAAAACTCTTTACCTTACATTAGTTGAGGTTTGAGAGTTCTTTACAAACAAAAATCTTTTGTTTTGAAATCTCAATATCTTTCCAGCTAAAGTGTTAAAATAAGAAGTGTATATTTTTATTTTTGAATGTAATTCAGATCTTTGTTCAACATTACCATTGCAAATAACTTTTAAATAAAATTTATCGAAGAGCAAATTTCACCGGCCTGTCAAATTAAAACTTCAAAATTGAACCTTCAGAATATTTTACCTAGAACTTGGATATAAGAATGGATAGAGATATGGTACGGAAAAATACGCAATCAAAACTTTTACTCAGAATTATTAAAATATTCTCAAAGGGATAAAGAGTACCATATATATCGTTAGTGAGGAAAAACTTCTGTTTTAAGAATTTAATTGCTGTAACAAAACTTTTAAAAAACTTATTCAATCACGAACAATAAATATATGGCTGGAATATCCTCAAATCACATAAATGCGTTAAAAAAAACTTGCTACATCCGATCTTCGTAAAAGCCAAATATAAAGTTCATTTAAAGAATGCTTACTTAGATGATGATGACGAAACATTAAAAACCGTGATCTATTTAATTTATCCCTACGAATGAGAGCTTATTAGGAAATAATCATTACCGTTAAAAAAACTTTTGTATGAATTTACCATCATAAGGTAATTTTTATCTGTCAAATATATTTTGTGTTAAAAGACAATTCAACCAAGATTCATCTTATTGATAAAGGTTCCATCCAAATCCATGGTTTATTAAACATTAAAGCTGTTTTTCCTGTTCCCAGCTCCTGCTTGAGTTAATCCGCAGTGCTGTTGACAGAGGTCGCTCTTACCTCAACAAAGTTGCTATCGGAAGTTAAATTGGGGGAACCCATTCCCGTGATTCGTGCCTTGCTTTTTTATAATTCACTAGATTTACGAATCGCGGCTTCATCCGCGGCTTTGCGAGTTTTGTCGTGACATTGAGATGTTGTCTCGGCTTCTTCTTTCTCGCCGGATCCTTTTGGCTGAAGGTCGTGACCACCGTAGATTGCCATTATAATTTTTCAAGGTGTATTTTTAATAAATAACTGGTGGCATTTCATTAGATTTAATTGATAAATTATTCTTGTTTTACCTGCACTAACTGAAACGCAACATATAGAGGATGTAACTGCGCTTAGGAGAAACACATTTGGTAGGCCTATGAACTGCATTTCACACAATGTACTGTAAGGATCGATTTAATTTCATATAACGCATAGCCAAGTGGGTGGGTGACCCAGTAAACATTTGATTTCTTTGGACATCCGCCAAAACAAAATATCTAGTTTGAAGTAAATTCTGGGAGTTATCTAACATTATTGTAAAAATATGTTGGAGATTTGCAAGAAAGTGGATAGGCCGAATGTTAAAAAAGCGTTGTTTGCCTCAACCTCAACCAAGCGTATTGCCGTGCTGATAATTTGTTATTTATAGACCCACGCTGTATCCGGCTGTCCCTAATACACCTAAAAAACGAGCTGTAATTTTACATGGTCTCACTTACAGGCAATACATACAGGCAAATCTGGCTCTCAGATTAACTTATTAACGTTGATGAAACGGACAAAATATAAGTACATTTATATAAAGGAGAATATTGCCTTTGATTATATAATTTAACGGATTTACCTAATGGCGCAGGTAGTAGAAGCTCCTAAGTCGATTCTGAATAATTTAGATGATCTTGTTTCGAGATATGGCGCAAATTAATATGGATATCATCATTACTGGGAAAATCAAAATGAGAAAACAGATTGACTTACTAAAACTCTCTGAACATACACAGTATAGTCTGAGAAGAATGATGACGAATGTAGACAAATAACGATTTACTTGCAAAATAATGAACTACTTTTGAGGATATCTGCACTCACACACAGTCCTATTTTATTTCCGTAGAGAGCTCGCAGGTTCATCCACGTCTTGGTTTGTGTCATGTTTTTTTTGCCTTTCATAGGTATATTAAGGAAATACTGAACTGTTCTAATCATCCTAAAAGTCAAAAACCACTAGGTATAAAGAGTGATTTTCAAAATTCTTTCACGATTAAAATGTCATGTCAACCAGAAGTAACTGAGCTTATTTTTTCAACTGAAAAAATCGTTGCACAAACCATGTAAAAACAATATATTTTTTACGTGGTTTGTGATTGACGATTAAAAAAACTTTTGCCGTGAATAAATAATAATATTAACTACGATATGGTTTCAATTACAGTAAAAACCGATTCGGTAAGCCAGGGCAATTATTTTAGATGGAAATTACTGCTCGGAACTAACCGATGTGACCACAAAATAGGCAACCGGATGAAACACTGAAAACGCAGTCTATCATGCGGTTTGTTGCAGCCAAATTCGTGAGCATATTAATTAGTTTTAAATAGTAATAGTTAATTTCATTAGTGTAATATTTATACCGGGTGTAAGGGACAGCGTCCCGCAAACTTATAGGGGTTGCTCAGTCAACGGTACTGAACAACTACAATCAGGATTTTTTTTTCAGGAAATGAAAATAAAAATTTGCTTTTTCATACAAAATGACCACATCGATCAGACAATTTGTATGGAAAAGTAAATGTTTTTTTCATATCCTGAAAAAAATCCTGGTGATATGTGTTCAGTATTGTTGACTGAGCAACCCCTATCAGTTTGCGGGACGCTGTCCCTTACACCCGGTATTAAAACAATACATGAAGTATCCCAAAAATTATTAAGCGCATTATAAATAGATATTTTTTTCTTTTTAATATGTGAAAATTCTATATGATTCACTTTTTTTAGTTTCAATCTCGGATCCAAGCCTTTACTTGACGTTACTCAACTTGAAATCAATAGATCAGCATCACCACACCAATAGTATCATGGTACCGCTATCGTGCTAATAGGCTATTTAACAAGCCTCACATACCAATGAAATCCTCGTAAAGTGTAAAACACAACGGCTATATCATTAAAATCATAAATTAGATGTCTAGAGCGTTTGCAGCGTTCATTGTGCGATACAAAACGTAAACAGAGCATGGAAGACTGACCTAAATGTAGCAACGTAGATAGGAGCAGTCTCATGAAAGGGGATATCATATTGCAACAAAGGGCTATTCTGTTCAAAGTCGTATCTGTGTTAATTAATAAATGAAATGTGTCAAGTGTGCTGTGTATCAAAGTAGAAGGATAGATTCGATTACAGTATGTCATAGGCTGCAGCCAGGACACTACCTCACAGGAAATTCTATTAAATATGACGTAAATGTACAGTTTCTGTACTATTTGTTACATTTATCTTTATGCCAAGTAAATTAAAAATTCCCTACCTACCTTCTTAACTATCTCTATTAACAATTCACATGCAAGTCTTGAAGAACTTTTCTACAGAGCTTCCAACAGTAAATATAAGTATCAATGTAGGTACCTCTATTTTGTTATTTTTTTTTTCAATTTATCACTCAGTATATTTTTGTCGTGAAAATTTTAATAGATTGATAGCATTCCTCCAAATAGATGACTCGGTTCGACCGAAGGCGTCGTGGCTTAATATTCGTTGTGCGACCCTTCCGTAATAATTGGATGGAATAATTAACTATTAACGTCTATTGACTGAAGACGATTGTGTTTGTTCAGGTCTTGGTTAAGACTAATAGTCCTCCAAGCATCTATACGACTTTAAAGGGTGATGAATATGTTATAGAAATATCAAGGATATATCTACTAGATTAGACACAAAGTTACGCCTATATGTGACAAGATCCAAAAAACGTGAATTTTCTGATATAATCATAGTTATACTATCTGTGCGATAGACTCTATGGAGATTAGCTACATAGCTAATCTCAGACGAAAACTACTCCTTTTTCAAAAAAAAACGTCAGGAAATCACTAACGATTTTATAAAAATATTACACCACACATACCTAAAAAAAACACTTTCGGACCAACATACGCGTAGTAGTTTTAAATTTGGTCGTGTTTTGATGACTTACTTTCTTATACCGTAAGTATAAGAGTAAACGTATTCATCATCTTCTTCTATATTATATTTGGGATGTTGAGGACGAGCGGGTACTGGTGGCGGGTGTACGCGTCCAGGTTTATTCTTCAAGTTTGCAGTCACCAATCTTTTGGCCTCGTCGAAAGATACTGTTTGCAGAGGAACATATGTGTAGATGTTCTCTTGGGATATTGCCGTCGAGCTTGGTGCCATCGAAGGTTCTTCCTGATATAAAATAAATATGGTCCATATTAGTTATAAATTGGTCCGTCTTGGTTGTAGAGAAAGGGGAACATAGCAGGCGGTAGATGTATCCAGTGACTTTGTAGAGTATACTAAAAATAAGTACCTACCAAAAATGGATTGGTGTAACTGTGATGATGATTACTAAGTACAAGGGATCGGTATTAATAAGTAAAATAAAATTACCTGAGGCATTGGTGACCTTTTCTTTTTACGATATCTTCTACACAATAGAACAGTTGCAACAATAATAACAAGAAGGCAGGCTATGCCTGTTACACTTCCAATGACCGTCTTGTTTAAATCTGTAACAAAATAAACGTAAATAGTAAATGAGAGAAATAAAAAATAAAAAAAACAGAATGTTTTGGTTCCTAAAATAGAATATATAGCACTGTGAGGGCAAAAATCCTTAATAATTTTGTCTATGTAAAAAAGAAAATTACCATAAGTACCATATTTTGCGGAAACAATAAGTATAAAATTTATTGTTTCCGCAAAATATGGTACTTATGGTATTTTTTTTATTTTTTTTTCAGTTAAGTAGGTTATTTTATTAATTATTATTATTATCAGCTTGCTACTATACAAATATTATAAACATGCAGCAAATTTACTTATTACTTTGATTTTACCCTTGAAACCAAAATTAAGAGGAGCCTACTCAGTTAATTAAAAAAATAACTCATTTGGCCTGAGAACTTACTCAATTGCACTGTTTCATGATCATGATGATGCATGGGTATTTCCGTTGTGTATTGCACTTTCCAAATGGGTGATGATGACCATGAGTCTGGGAACATAATTAGTAGGTACTTAGGTACATTTTAATGGGTTGGTTCAATGGGTTGGGTTAGTAATTCGAATAAAACCGTTTAATCGTTACAAATTTTATAAATGAGAAGATTCTTTAAAATCATAACATAACTTACCATAAGATGTAGGCTTTTTTAAATAAATGTATTTCGTTTGCAATGTCAAAGTTTGAGAAAAACGTTTAAATAAAAGTGCGCAAAAAACAAACTGTCCTTTGTGTTTTTCGAGTATCTTTTGATCTAAGACGAGAAACATTGCATTGGTTCGTTTTATAATTTCGTTATAAGAACCACCGTCACCTGAAAATCATGAAAGTGTTAATAAATACACACGACATTTTAGAACCAATATGATGAGCAATAATAAATAGTAGACCAAAAGTAATTAGGGTAACAAGGTAAAACTAGTTAATTAATAAGCATTTTTTTAATCGTTAAATAACCTAATAGTTACAGTTAACTACAACAAAATTAACCTTGTTCAAACCAAACTAATTCATAGGGTTCAATATTAAGTAAGTTTGATCCCGAAGCTCTGCATTTCAGGCTTTCTGTTCCTTCAAATGCTGGTACGTCGGGTGTAACTTTTAGCATTAAAGAGTCTGAAAAAAATATGTATTTTTATTTGTGTTTTTGCACTTAAAGTGCTATTTTATTTCCAAACCATGTTAAACAACAAATCAAAAATTTCAACCGTAGACAGGATTTGAACCTGCGTCTTTGGAAATCCGTCCCAACGCCATAACTAACAAGGCCACTACGGTTCTCCTCTTGAGCGGTGAAATTGTTGATCTGTTGTTTCTTTAGAGCGTCTTTGAGTGGACACTAGCGACATGCGACTTGCATATAATTTTTTTTTATTATCAATTACGCCTTATAAACAGAAATAAAATGTACTTTTGTTTTTTAAATGCAAAATATCAAAAGTAAAGTAATTTTTTTCTTACATAGAAATCTCGTATTTTGATATGCTAATTTTCACTTTTTATATTGAAGTCATGCTTGACATTGTTCATGCAAACCTAATAATAAGTATATCATACTTAAATGATGGACCAGAAAAAATCTAGCAAATTCTTGGTAATACCACGGAATATACCTACGTCGTATAATAGGATAGTTAGGTATAACTAAGTAGTATTGTAAGATGTCTTACCAGATTTAGCGTTTTCCTTGGTGACATTAAAAAAATCTGTTGGTTTTTTACTAGTATTCATTTTCGGCACAGTGACACTGAAAAGCGTGTCACTCTTAGCAACAGTAGTAGAATGTAATATAAGAATTGTTGAAGATGTTTTTGTTGAAGATATATGAGATTTAGTACTGTTTTGTATTTCTAGATTTCCTGCAAACATTCAGTAGAAAGTCTTAAATATATTTCATAAATAATTCCCATAAGTCATAATTATTGCAAAAAAAAATAATGTTACCTTGCCTGGACGGATACCCAGGGTGGGCATGGATTTGTGTAGATGCTGAAAAAAGAAAACTTAATAAACAAACTACATTTTTTTATTTTCTCTTGTACGAACAAAAATATTTGAACTTTTAAAACCAATTGATGGACAGTTAATTTATCTAATCAATCAATCACTTACTAGTTTGTTGCCATAATGGTATAAACACAGTCAAAAATAAACATAAACACATTTTGTGCATTAGCACCAGAGCTTAGCACAGACACATTTAAGTGTTTTCAGAGCTTGAGAACAAACAAGGAATAAATCAATGCATTAAGGAAGTGACTCAGTCTATAAAACAAAACAACACAATTAATACAATACATATATCCTCCTTCTGCTACAATACATTTGCCTGTCAATAAGTACATTTTATAACTTTAAATCATAAGTACATCTTCTTCACAGGTACTATATTAAGGCTCAAAATTTTACCCTTATATGCACCTGCTTACTGTTTCCACAAAATTAAACTTTACAGTCAATGACAGACCAAGGGTACATAGTTTTATTTGTATTTTCTAAAAAAAAAATGTTTATGTATGGTTTTGGCACGCATGTCAAAATTATTTCATCACTAATTATTCTTTCATACATTTTTTCATCTTTGTGTTCCATCACATTAGCTATTCTGAAGTTAATTAGATTAGGTATTTTGTAAGAGGATAAACTTGATTTTATTTATACAGCTATAAATAAAATAATGTAATTTAATATTAATAATGCAAAACTTGGACGTTTTTCCTTAAGTTACTTTAGTGTTTATCCATTAAAATATAAGTATATAGTTACACAAGCAAACAATAAATTCAGGTTAAAGATTTTATTTTTTCCGCATTCCAAATACCTAACATTTGTTTTCAAAAATGTACTTTATAATATTTATTGCTTCTGAAAAAGCATCTCCACTTTCCTCGTGTTGTGGATCACTTGTTTTTGTGAGGTAAACTACAATCTTATGGCATGCCCTCTCGTCACAATATGCGTGAATAGTACTCGCAGAGTAGGTGAAAACCGCAGGTTACTCGCTTGAGAATTTGCCAAATTGTCGTCATAAAGGTACCAACAACCCTCAGTAGTTGATCCCCACACAATGGCTCGTTATTTCTGCCAGCCTGAGACAAAGGTCGCAGGCTCAAGGATTTGACTTAGTACCGCTTTATACGGGATGCCTCAATTTGTTGCTTCAGAAATTCAGTGGGCAATTTACTCTAAAGGCTCTTGACACTACGATGACGTAATAAACCCGCAATACAATTTCGATATTAAAGTAACTTGGCTTCATTGATACTTTCTGGATAGATTGTCTGAAAACTGATAGCATCGCTATAAAAATGTAATGCTATACGCTGCGCGATTCCTAGAATATTTTTCAATTGAATCACCAAAGTTACCAGAAACTGAGTAAACAGCGGCAGAACTATTTGAAACTCCACATGTTATACCTACCATCCTGTAGTTCACAAAACCGCTTCTAACGTTATGATAATGTGAAACTTTTAGAAGGATTCACGCTTTTAGTTTCCTGAGCAACTCCGTTTTGTCCCCTTTGTTAAAACTTAACAATTGCTGGCGTAACTTTGCTCTGTTCAGTTATCAAGACTCCGTGTGTATCGTTTGAGGAATAGACTGTGCTTCCGACAAAAGTTCCTCCTTCCGAGTTTTGTCATCGGAGAATTTGCATATAATCGAAATAAATTATTGCGGCTGCGCCTTGAACTCCTTCGTCCCAAATTGAAATGTCGGCGGACGGAACTTTTTACAAATAGAATAGCATATTTTCATTTAAGTTTTTATTCCGATTGAAATAATACTTACTTAGAATTGCTCTTTTGCCTCACCTCCTCGATTTTTCCAATAAATAATAAAAAAGTAATTGGAAAAATTAAATAGATTAATTATCATTAAATCAGAAAATACTCATTGATTTTAGGCGAACTGATTTATTTCTACGCTTGGGAGAAAAAACAACAACAAATGTGATTTTTACCATACATGTCACAGATCTGTATCACTTTACGAAGAGTATAACTGTTTCAAATCAAATTCCAAATGCGCTGAATGAAATATACAAGCCAGTTCACATATTTGTAACTTGCCATGAAAACAAAAGAAGGGAGCGAGCCGACATTCGATTCTGAGCACATCCTAAACTGATTTCCTGGCTGAGAGCAGCATTATACGCGTGATTTGCGTCCCGAGACAAAGGCGACGTGTACAACTGCACCGACACGACAATAGCGAGTTTCATTTGCATGTCCCGATATGGCAGAGGGGCTGGCTTGACACACTTCTGGAAAAGCCTCGCCGCATGATTCGTTCTGTTGAAATTCAGACAGACTCGTGAAGTTTGTAGCGTTTACGGTGATACACTATTCTCCGCTTTGATACTTGTTTTGGGAAATCGTATAATTCAATGGCTGAAGCTTAAAGTTTATTTTATTTTTATACTACAGAATCAAAATTTGTTGTCTTTGATAACTGTAGGTATGTTTTCGAATGTGTATTAGAAATATTCCAATATAACCCACCCATAATTCGTAAACCTCAAGAAACTTACAAATACCCGGTAGGTACATTAAATCGTAGTTGCGCGAATGATTTATTCAGTGAAGGGTAGCGTTTCATATGGAAATATAAACCGTGACTATCGTTTGAGTCTACATTTCAAAGAGTATTTCTGATTCTCGGCCTTAAGCTGGCGCATGTGTGTGCTGCTAATCGATTGGGTCGTATTTCATTTTGCAGTTCACATTATTCAGGATTCAATTTTAAATTAAAATATACATTGTGAAGCTATTGCCACAACGAACAACAACACAAAAAGTTCAATATTTGTGTTGTTGTTCGTCTACTCATGGCGCAGAATTTTATCAAAATAAGTTCAATATGTGCTAGGGCTTCGATTGCCAGATCATAATACAAACTCGATTCATACATGTTGCTGATACTGGCTGCTAAGGTGAGTGTAAACCTTTTTATAATATTATTGAATTCGTTATATTTTTAAACATCTATTATTGCAATGAATAAATTGTCCTAGTAAATTGATTTAGTTTTATGGAGTTGTAGTAGTCGAAATACAAAATTATTTTTTACTTTTTAGTGCAACTTCGGCGAACTTTGGAGGCGTTTTATTTTTTTTTGTTAAATATAAATTTATTCTACTTGCATTCTATGTCAGTATCAATAAGGAATTGCTCGTGAATATAGCATACTGATGTGAGAGTCCATATCATAAATAAACAATCGTGAGACTTATGGCCGCCATAGCCCACATCAGTCCCAATCCGGTAGCAGACCGTCCAACGTTGCGCTTTCTGCTGCGGCGGTGTGTCCGGCCCTTTAGAACATTTCGAGCTATGTGTGCCGCCTTATCATCCTTTTAGATAAATCGGTCGTTTGAGATGAGATCCTATCATGACATGAAATTCTCAAGCATATCGTGAGAAAGTGCAAGTGACGAATAAGAAATGATGCTACATGTGAATAAATAATTATAAATACCGGGTTCGGGACAGCTTTCCGGAAACTGATAGGAGTTGCTGAGTCAACGAAACTGAACAACCTTCATCGGGAAATTCTTTCAAGAGATGAAAAAAAAATGACTTTCCCATACAAAATTACCACCTCGATCAAACAATTTGTATGGAAAAGCAAAAATTTTTTTTCATTTCCTGAAAGAATTTCCTGGTGATAGTTGTTCAGTTGCGTTGTCTGAGCAACCCCTTATACCCGGTATAGTTTACTATATAGGTAAAAAAATTATAAATGATTACATAAACAATAAAAGTAGGCATCATAGAATATCTTTTCTTCCCCACGGAAAACAATCCAAATGTATCTCCGCAAAAGATGAAAAATATTTTTTCTATATCCGTCCGTCCCAACGATAAATACCCACATATAAACAACTATATGACCGTACTTAACATAGGAGGATCGGATCGGCTGCGGCCTAAAAATGTTTCATATGCAAAACAGGGGAAAAAGAACAACGATGAAAAGAATCTACTGGAACTGACCTAATTTTAATTTTGGGCTTTAATTATCCCAAATTAAACTAAACGTTCTCAAACTCCCAAGTGCTTTTAAATCCTTATCAAACTACAAAAACTTGTTATTGTTGCAGAGCTGCGAAAAAAAGTGATCCGTTTCCTCAAAATGTCTTTAAGGATCGATACACTTGATAAGGAAAATACAATAATACCTGAGCAATACAAGCGGAAGCTTGTTGACAAAGGGCAAACTTTAAACACAAGAAATAAAAAAAAAGTAAAAGGATAAGCGGACCCTGTGGAGAATATACATTCAAGAAAAGGTACAGCGCGTAAAGCTACACTTCTAACTCATACTTTCAAAAGCAGAAGAAAGCAATGTACGCGAAAATCTAAGTATAAGTTCATGGACACGGTTGATAATTTTTTAGACATGGACGTCATCATAAATGAGGAGCTACTGACAGTAATGATGCTTTATAGCCTCCCTGTGATTTAGAAAACTTCACGAGAGTTTCTACGAAAAAAAATAAAGGCAATGCTCGTCTTCGCGATTCAAACGCCGCGTTCAGACCAGTTCAGACCAAAATATGAAGGAAAAAACAGAATTATAATAATTTAGGTATTGTAACAGAATCACATCACACTGTGATTGATGATCTATGGAAATTATGGTACTTTTAACAACCAATAGCAATACCAAAAATATTGAAATTTTAAGGCACATCCAGGATCAGGATTTAATTCTTTGGTGAAAATATTCAATTCCTAGTCTGCGACGTGCTTTGCGAGAGGGGCATTATAATCCTTTTTTTGGGAACGCCAGACTTCGATTTTAGACTAGCATAAATATGACGTGTTCCGAATATGGAATACGGAACCATTCTCAAACCTCCATCGGAGACGAGGCGACACATATGTATCAAGCACACATGAAAGCATTTTCCAAAATTCTGTAAATAAAACAAAACCGAAGACAGTAGTTGAATAACCAATTACCGTTGAACTAATTTAACAAAAAATTAAGACATGATTATTGATAAACAAATAGCCAGGCCATTATTAAGTACTTGACCTCGAAAATTGCACCTTTTCCATTGCAATTGGCCTTAGATTAGGGGCAAGGATAAACCGTCCGCACAGATGCAGCTGTGGAGCCCCCGTTGACGAGCTGGGACACCACGGCCTTTCGTGCGTCAGGAGTGCTGGGCGGATTTCGCGACACGCTACCCTAAACGACGTAATCCGAGGGCTCTGGCTACTACGGGTATTCCATCGGTTCTGGAGCCCAACGGCATTCTACGGTCAGACGGGAAGCGCCCTGACGGCATGACGATGGTGCTTTGGAAACTGAGAAGGTGCCTTGTGGGACGCCACCTGTGTCGATACCCTGGCGCCTTCCCACGTTCCATAGACATCAGCGAGAGCGGGAGCTGCAGCCTGTGCGGCCGAAAACCAAACAAAGAGAAAATACTTGTGTTTGGGTGGAACCTATTTCTTCTTGCCGTTCGCCGTAGAGACCCTGGGTCCGTGGAGCCCAGAGGCAAAATCATTTTTCAAAGACATCTCCGCACGTCTCACCGAGGCAACAGGCGACCCAAGGTCCGGCAGCTATTTTGCACAGAGAGTCAGCTTGAAGGTGCAACGAGGCAACGCTGCCAGCATCTTGGGAACTTTGCCTCAATGTGGCGTGCTGGACGAAATATTTTTTCTGTTATATAGTTAGTTTTTCTTTATAGGTTAGATTAAGTTGTGTATTATTTATGCTATTGTTTTTAGAAATAAATAAACTGCATGAGGTGTTTATTTCAATTTGTCCTACTGTAACAACGCCTATTCCAATGCGAGGCTGAGCAGAGTATGTGGCTAGAATTGGCAAACAGGCAAGTCCTTTGCACTGCCTGTATCCGCAATTTGCAAGCCGATGCACTCAACCTTCTTATTCTGCTATTGAATTCGAAACACTCAAAAGTTTGCTATAGAATTACGACACAAAATATTGTTATAAGTTGCGAGTATAATAATGGAAGTGTTTTCTTTAATAAAAACTGTGGAAGAAATGTTAGTTTTTTGGATAAAAACTGAATCATTCGCAACAGAAAATGAAAATAATAATCTTCAAATGTGATGGCCATCACAATACTTTGTAATTACCATCACACCTCACAAACTGTTGCAGCACCAAACTCTTCAAGTTTGAATTGCAAATGCGACATTCGCCCAAACCGCTTTTAGAGTACTTAGTTAGTACAGAATATAGTTAAACCCAGTTCCGGTTTATTGTGTCCAGGACTGACAATCCGAATGAAAATATTTCTTAAAAACAAAACTGCACTCGAGTGTATCAGAATTGGCGTGTAGGCCGGCTCAGCTCAGACCTCACCATTCAATGGACAGAATTTACATAACATAGAGGCACGACCAGGCGAGGGCTGCGGAATGTTTTGTGATTGTTTCCCTCGCTGCACAATCGTGTGTGTTGTTCTGTGTCTGCGGTGCCAATGGCTTTGATTGATTTATTAACATCCACTAGTTTCAAACCACAAAAAGGTGGAAACGTGAACACAAATTAGAACCCAAATCCTCCACTCTTCTTCTATTTATTAATAGGCGGACACACAAAATTACTCACACACACTCACTCACATTTTATTAGGTGTATTCCTAATTATAGCGGTAAAATCGACCCTCCCTACGTATGATATTCGAAGTGAAAATTTGCTACTTTACAGGAGAGTCAAAAAACTGTTATATATATTAAAAAAATAAAATTGGAAAATTATTCGCATTTTTGTACATAGAATAGTTGTACATTTAGTGAATTAGTCATGTGCGAATTCGTCGAAGTGGGCCGCCGTGAGGTTCAGGTACTTCAGGAAAATAGACCGCCACATCCTTGCTATTCGTTTCTTGTTATATTAGGCTTAACACGCAGGGCGATTGTTTTCTATTTAAATTTCTCCCCCCGCCCCACTTGCGATTTTTTTTCGCGCGAGTGAAATCGCTGTGCATTCTAAGCCTTAAACTACGTTTTCACAGAAACGTAGGAAAAATCAAAATAAACAAAACACAACTTAAATCCGTTAAAAATGTTTTATTAAAAAAAATGATACCCAAGTAATTAGGTAGAAATTAGGAATCAATGTAAAATTTAATAGCACCCAGCCAGTTCAACGTAACTCGCTTCACCGCACCGTTACCTCTAATGCCGAATGAAACCACTGCGGGACTACAAGCTATTATTCTGTACAATCCAAAACTATCTCCAAAAAGAGAACTACAATACTCATCCTATTTACCCACAATCAACCATTTCCAGCAAAAACGCAGAGATTACTTCTATATGTGTAACTCGAGATATACTCTTATATAAAACGAGGAAAACATGTCTCGAGCCGCTCGCGACCGCAATATACCATCAAAGGATGTCCAGACTGAATTCCTTTTAATATCACTCCCGGACAAGAGTGTCAATTTTTTATTACGATTTCTCTATACCCGCGAACTAGTTTTCTCTGTATAATATCTACTTCGCAGTAGTTTTTGTATTCATTCGTATCTTCGATCTGGAATTGATTTTTAATTCTAAATGATTTGTTCATTCTATGTATATTAATACGGGATGTAAGAGACAGCGTACCAGAAACTGATAGGGGTTGCTCAGTCAACGAAACTGAACAACTTCCACCAGGTTTTTTTCTTTTCATTTTCTAAATAATTTAACTGGTGAAAGTTGTTCAGACTGAGCAACCCCTATCAGTTTCTGGTACACTGTGTCTTACACCCGGTATAAATTACATGAACCACATTACGTAGGCACATAACTGATGTAGGAACATTTCAATTTTATCTTATTTAAATCTAAACCATCTATCAAGTTATTATACTAAACCATAACATTCGCAAAATCGTCAACGTAACCCAGAATCCAGACCGTATTGATTGTTTCACCTATTTTTTCTTTGCATACGTTTACGACGTCGTGAAACCGTCACGATATCGCGTGCCGTAAAGCCTACCCGTATGCGTTTATGTTATCATAAACTTGATCGGTGGAAAAAATTGGAAATACTTTTTCTCAACGGGAATTGGACGCGTTGACGCTTGAGCTAAAGTGGTCGTCGCCTGAGCTTTAATGAGCTGTTTTATTATCTGGAAGCTTTGAGTTCTTTTTCACCGAATATAATACATAGTACGGAAGGTTTTTCTCTCATTCATGTATTTTTGAGGATATTTTAGCACTCACAATGCTATTTTTATTTCATATAAATATGAAATTATATATTTTATGAAATTATAATAGTATTTTGAATCGATTTATCTATACATTATATTCACGCCTTTATCCCTAATCGATGTAAATACCTACTTATTTTGAATAACAAACAGCTTCCCGCAAACTAATAGGGGTTGCTCAGTCAAAGAAACTAAACAAATTTTAGGAAATCTTTTAGGAGATGAAATTTTTTTAAGACTTTCCCATACAAAAACACCTTCTCGAATAGAGCAATTTTTTTTTCATTCCCTGAAAGAATTTTCTGTTGATAGTTGTTCAGTTTCGTTGACTGAGCAACTCCTATCAGTTTTCGGGAAGCTGTCCCTTACACCCGGTAAAAGAACATAATGCTTATGTACGGAGAGGACATTGCCATCGCTGGCAAAGCCTGCACATTGCGGAACCTTGCGGACGGGTTGTAGAGCTCGCGGGTGGGAGCTATTGAGACGCCGGGATCTTGATTGTCTCTGATTTATTGGATGATAGTATGCTATTTTATATTGATCTTACATTATGTACACAATGATAGAAATATTCATGTATTACGTCGGTGTAAATAGCAAGCTCAGCATGTCCCGCAGCATTGATAATAACATGTACTAGGAAGTAAATTGGTGGCAAGGTCACCTGCGCGACATGCTGAGTAAGAAGGTACGAGTTAGCTCGTACATGATAATGAAGGCTCATACATTTCTCGAGGACTCTACAATCCACTAATACTATAATCGGAGATTATAAACGCTAAGAAGAACTAGACAGAACAACCAGACTTTCCCAGAAAGGGGCAGAGCCCACCATAGAACAAGAAGAAGAGTTTTCAGATTCATTTGAAAGTTCAGGATCTGACTCAGGAGAGAGGGATGGGAGGAAACTATCGGCTAGAGGAGGAAAAACCAGCTTAGCGAAGCCAGAACATATTTACAACAACCAAGTAAGCTCTCTTAAATTGCTGACTGGAGAGGTACCAGCTATAGATCTGCAAGTTGAGAGAGAACTCGTAGAAGAGAACCCATCGACAATAATCCCAGACGAATACCACATCGAAGACTGGGCTGCATCAGTTGATCGGGATATACCTCTTCATAACATCATAACATCTCTTCATAACATCTTCTCCGGCGGCATCAGAGCAAGACAATCAGGGAGAAGATATCTCTGCGCGACAATAATAATTGGAAGACATCTTGAAAAGTCCGGAGCGCAATTTCCAAACTTTGACAATATTCTATTACATCTGTAGATCCAACATTCACCCTCGATAAGGGGTCAGAGTTCGCGACCGGCAAGAGAAGGGATAGCATAATCCATTTTGGTAAACTTCCCGCGCTACTAAAAGTTTTGCTAAAAATTTCTCTAACTTGGCTTTTTCGGATTTAGAGTAAAGCCTTAAATGAAATACAGTGGACATATTTCGCAAGTTACCCCAACACGTTACGGGCAACGCTCTTGCAAACTTTTAAAACTTATCCGGGAACAACAAAAAAATAGTTTTCTGTTGCTACTTTGGATCAAGTAGAGTTTTTTTCTTGATGTTAGAAACAAATATTTGACTAAATACTTATTCACTTTCACTACTAATAAAACATTTTGTCAGCTGTTATTTATACGATGAATATAACGGTTTTACTGTTGGACTTGTAAACCAAACAGTTTTATGTATATTCAATAGTTCCTCATTGAGCCACCAGTCCGCGTTTTGCTCTCTCGACTATTCGCTAAGCGATTGTTATACGTGCCAAATTTTTATCTTCTAGTAAATTACTTCATTCCACTACAAAGCTTGGTTTGTTTGCCCATAACGCATAATTAACTTTACTCTGTTCGTATCGTACGTATCACATCTGATACAAAAGAAATCCCGAATCTAAAAAAAAGTCAAATCATCGCAGGGTAGAATATTTTTCATTACAATCCACTTAGGAATTGTTTGATTAGGATACAGTTTTCGGTGATGAGGAATACGCAAAACTCACGGAAAATAATTCACATGGACGCAAACGTTGATTGATATTTGCGTGCTCTTGCTTTTTTTTAATACTACCTATATATACAATATTATATACAATATTATACAACTTAAAATATATCATGACAAAATAAACTTAGATGCTGGACACGAAACAACAAGAACTACTAAATTACGGTATAACAAATAAATGTAGGAAATCTCTTGCACCAGATTTTTTACTTCTAATCGATAGCATTCATTTGTTTTCATTTCAATATTTTTGTTTGTCGAGATTCAGTGCCTCGACATTTCGTGCGTCTAGATAGCGTGTTTCGAAATTATTCGAGATTCCGTGCGTCGAGATAGCGTGTTTCGAGATCAGTTGAAATTCCGTGCATCGAGATAGCGAGTTTCCGGATGCTGTATTAGATTCCATTTCGTCTACCTTTTGTTTATTTTTTAAACTTCTTGTTATATGTATATTTTGTACTATTTTTTTGTCGAATTAAGTATTGATCGACCCTTTTAAATCCTCAAGAAGCGACCCAGTAAACGAACACTGTAATAAACAAAGGCAGATAATTGTGTGTTCGTGGTTTACGACCTGGTTTATGTCTAAGGGAATCCCTCATTTCATTACTGGCTCGTAGTTGAACCTTTTAAAGAGCAGTTAATCCTTTATAAAACATACTTTAACTACCTCGAAAACAAGCAGTATAATAATAAAACACAAAAAAAAACAGTTTAGAAGCTAATATAAAAATATACGAAAGAACAAAAACTGAATAAACGTACATATTTATAAAAAGAAAAATAGCCCGACTAGAAACGCAAGAGTTTAACAAAACATGAAATAAAATTATGAATGCATTCATAGGAAAATTTCATCGACAGAAAAAATACAGACAACTTTTCAGACAACTATCAAGCTATCATACCACAAGATTATGTATGACATTCCAAAGTCAGTGATCCGAAAAAACCCTTCCCATTGGAGCTAGACTCAAATAACACAAATCTAGAATCGGCATTCACACTCCAGTGGTCACGCGTTGTCGTAAATTTCGGATAGTCCTTGCGAATGGCACGCAGTCCCGACTGCAACCAAGAATTATGAACACGCTATTACGCCAAAGATTAATAGGACTTCTGTGGAAATTGCATTGCGTTGCCGTTTAGTTTGGATTGGAGTCATTATTGAGACATGGGGTGACAGACAATAAGTCTGTGCAGAAAACGCAGAAAATGTTTTAGCACTCTTTGTCAACCTAGTATAGTTCTACTGACTGCAAATCATTAGTATTGTTACTAACAAGCAGTTAAAAAAAAACTGTGCCGGTCTCGGTTTATTAATTTCTATGACAATAATCTCAATTATCTATAGTTAAAACCTGCATGATGTTGACAACACCGTAGAACAGAGTCGTAGAATCTGAATATTTCAAAAGCTAATCAACCGACTCATTTTTTCATGCATTAAAAACTGTTAGAGCTTTACGTTAGTAGGCTCAAGTAGGTTCTGTACTCAACCCCAAACACGCACCAACAATTCCTGCGGCAATGTTGCCTCTAGCCATTACGCGGCCATAACAAAGTAATTACTTTCCGGTAAACTTATAACGAGTAGCTAACAAACTATGAACCTAACTCCAAGTTGAAACGTCGATTTAAGTTGCTTTAACAGCAGGAGCGAACGTTCGCCAACTTTTTGAGTCAACTTTTTTGATAACTGAATCATTGTTTATGTTTATTTACAAAATACTTATATTGGATAGATGTAAGTGTAAGTGGTTCTCTTGGTGTTAAGATTGTTGTTGCCACCGCAACCCTGGCCGGCGAGAGTAAAACTTCTTTGCACGCCGGCCGTGCGCTTTCTATTTTTTTAACGTTGCAGAAAAAAGAAAAATGTTTCTTACGTTTAACATTTTGTTTCTTGCTAAAAAATTGCAAATTATTGTAAAATATTAAATAATTTGGTTACATTTTTAACGTTTAACAGCAAGAAAGTTTTGTTTCAAGAATTTTTATATGCGTACAAAATAGGTGCACAATTGTTATTTTTGAAATGGAAAAATCATAGGTACCAAAGAAAAACAACAAAAATATAGATTTATTTTAACATTGAAATGTAACAGATTATTTTTCTTAAGTGCAAAAGACTTGCTTTTATGCTTTTATGCTTTTATAGGTACTAAAATCTTATTGTTTTTCATTTCCTAAACAAAACCCAAATCAAGATCCACAAACGTTTTATGGTTTATATTTCAACCAAGTCTTTTCATCTGTCAAAATTCCGTTCATAGGCATTCGGTTTATGATAATTCTACGACTGTTACTCACGAGGCTTCCACAGAAATAATAGGTCTCGAGACAAAAGTTTGTATGCGACCACAAAAAATTCGCGGGTTAGAGCCGCTGGAATGCCTCCGTGTTTATTTCTCTAGGGAACCCAACTTATATTCTTTTGCAGAAACTTTTTAACGTTTGTAACAAATTTCATCGGCCTCATTCGGTTCTGTCTTCCATTTTACTTTAGACTGCTGTCGAATAAAAATAGAAATGCCTTATTATCTAAGCTGGCTCTACCAAAAACGACCATAACTACAAAATTCCACCAACGCGAACAAACTCAGAAATATTAAGTGTGGACTACTGACATTAGAGGATCAAACACCTTTACCTACTATACTGGTTACCTCGTTATTGAACGTTATTTCAACATTGCGCTTCAAAATGTCGGTGTACCTAGAGATGTTAAGCCGAATTAAACTCTTATGAACAGCAGATTTTGTATTTGCTATATAAAATACATAGTATAAAACAAAGTCGCTTCCCGCTGTCTGTATGTCTGTATGTATGCTTAGATCTTTAAAACTACTCGACGGATTGTTTGCTATATTTAATAAACATTTTAAATGTAATTAATTCCGAATGGATCCAACCCTCAATTTCCTCTTCAAAGTTAGTATCGCGCATGCGTCGTGTTATGTTGGTAACCTAGGTAGTTACAAACAAAGTAAAAAAAGTGGAAAATTGAGATTGAGAATCAAGAGCAAACCCTATATAAAAAAAAAGCGATGCAATAATATTTCCTTTTTATTTCCCTAATATCGCAGCTTTTTTACACAAACTGCGTATGAAAATATGAATGACAACGACAAGATAGTTACTCGTAGTCAGGAGTCATCTGATTTTCTCCAATTTTTTGTTGTTGTCGTCTATTTAGGAGTCATAGGACCTATGAACCAGAAAGGTTCAAACCTTTCAATAATTTACAATTACAATTTTAATACAGGTACACCTTAGATTTAAGGATTGGTCCTCGCGCGCTCTCCGCCCTACCCAAGAACAGTAGCTCCGTAAGTGCGGCTACTTTTTAATTCTAGTGTGCGTGAGACATTAGTGTAAATACGAGTGGTTTGTGTTTGTGTACGTGTGAATTTCCATACAAATCCAGCTCGGTTACGCTGAAATCAGCATAGTATAAATTGACGCATTTCAAAGTACCTACGCCGCCGGCGGAATTTAGTCTGAGCTCGCGTGCGCGGTGACCAATTCTTAATCTAAGGGTACAACTATAGTAGAATAGAATAGTAACTACTTTTTATGGAACAACGCAAAAACAAGAGGACGTGTTCGACATGCCGTCAATAAAGTCGGCCCGTTGCTATTTCGATTCGACTGCCGCCGGCTTCAGGATTTAGAGCCGGTCAGCCTTCCTATGCCAGTATGTTATTATGTTAGTACACCGGTGAAATTTAATTCGTTATAAAGCCGAAGAAGGAAACACATGTCATTCATGACTACTTATACTACTTACGTAAATTTTCACACATTTTGATTTTTGGGGGGAAATTGTAAAATTCAATGTTATTACCATTCTTCAATTCTTTTTTTAACGAATTTTCATTGAAAAATTAAACACTTCTGTTACTTTAACGTTGAGAACCAATAAAAGCAACGATTCGCCGTAATAACATCAATATTCCGAGTTCAATCCAGTTTGCAGCCCGGAGGCATCATTACAAATACCGCTCGTTTGACCTCAAAACGGTTTACGCGAGACTGCTTATTCAATTTGTTTCTCCTGGGTTCCGCATACAAAGCTGGATAACTAATCGACAGTGTACAATCGTTTGTATATGCACGCGTATGGAGTTTCGTATCATGCGTGCATTATAAGTAAATAAGTTGTAATGTTGTAGAATTAGGGTAATATTATGATATATGAGGATAAAATATCCTCAGACAACACAATTTTGACAGTACAGGTGGGTATTTTCCTCTTATGGGTTAGGTTAGGTTAGTCCTTTGTTTACAGAAACAGAAAAAATAAATAAGAGGGTAAGTCATTCCCTTTTGTTAAAAGGACTAGTAACGTCTGGCATGGTCTGGTCTATATTAATAATGTTATTCTTGAACACTTTGGTTTTGGTTGCTTGCAACCAAATACATGGCGCAACGCGGAACCCAAGCAGATTTAGGATTCACTCCAACGGTATTTGAGGAGCTTCCTTTTAATTTCCTTTCGCTCAGAAGGCACATTTGACCTTTTACTACTTTGGTCAATAAACAGATTTTAAAAATTGTTTTAATATTAGCTTGTAAAATTATTCCCTGTGCTAAAGAACAATCTTCATCTTAAGTTATTTCATTCCTTTATGTTATAACAAAATGATTATAATTAGACTACAATTTTATTTAACCTATGTTTATTACGAACGTTTTATCTGAAGGAGCTTAAGTAGGTATATACGTGAAAAAAAGGTAAGGAAGAATTTATTACAATTTGCTGTTGCTAGTTTCGGTGAAAATGCATTTGTATCATGTATTGCTATTTGACACCCAAAAACCAAATTTTCACTGAAGAAGAATCTTATTTTCAGCCATCATTACCCAGCCAACATCAAAACAAAAATACTGAATGAAAATGGCGCGTTTTTCAATTCAAGCGAATTGCGAATTCAAAACGCGCTGAAAAACTATTGTTTGCAAGATAAGGCACATTTTATACGTACAGTACAATCGTTGGCGTGGTTAAAGCGTAACAAAACGTGAAATATGGGGACACATTCATCACGCACGAGATAGCAAAAGAATGAAGCGAGCGCCGGATGGACAAGTATATAGGCTCAGTACCTAACTGGAATTATGTTTTGCATCGTAGCGCAATGTTTATTTTACGTTCATTATTTGAAAATCATTTATCAATTATCACATCAATAATATCCAGTTCCTGCTGCGTATAAAGAATACCATAATAAGTTACTCCAGAGTAATCTCGACAAAGAAATGTCAACGGACCGCCTCAAACGATAGTTACTTCTCATTTAAAAGCAGCTAGTAGAGAACCCAAACAAAAATAATAGTGAAAACTACAGAAGAACTCTAAACAGAACCACTTTATCAGCTCGATCGAAAGTGCAGACCATTTGAAAAGATCACCATACAATCCTTTTAACTGCGGCGCATTACAGTTTTTGTTCTCGCAAATAGCATCAAGCAATCAGGATAATGCCGCATTAGTGCCCGGCTCGCGTGTTGCTGTGTCATAGAGCAGGCAGCATTACGACACTGGTGTAGAACTTTTATACAAAAAAATAGTAGTTTATGAAGCTCCTACATAACGAAGGGTTTTACAATGCGAGTGTGTTTTTTGAAATGAGCGCAGCGAATTTTTTTGATATAAAAAGAATACCTGAAATAAAGAATAATTATTTTGTCTTTAGACAGAGAAAGCAGTTATGCCTTTAATTTCATCACTGCCGAGTTTTAATATATATATATTAAATCCTTTATAAAATATCATTAAACATATTAATTTAACACAATTTGCAAAAAAGGAACTAAAATCAATCATCCAAAAATGTATTAGCTTGTTTTCACGAAGATGCAAGACAATCGTTGCCAAACTGACAGAAAATATTGCGAAGCTCTACTCAGAACGAATTAACATGTCGTCTATAGTAAGTAAAGTCTTTATAAATGTGGTCTGTGATCCAACCAAATGTTCACATTGGCCTAATTCCCTGCTCTTGAAAAAATAATCGGTTTTTAGCTCATGCCCGTTGTAATCTGCGCTAATCGTCACAAAAACTACTAGAAGTTAGAAGCATTAGAGCAGTTGTACGTATTATTGTCCTGCATACAAAGCAATGGACCATGTCCGATTTAATTAAAATCCCTCGATATTTTTTCTGCACGTAGGAATAAGATAACATATTCTATACAAAAAAATATCAGAATTTAATTTATTTCTCTGGAAATAATGGTCGGATATTTTTGATTGATGATTTTAGTAGAATATGTTATCTTATTCCTACGTGCAGAAAAAATATCGAGGGATTTTAATAAAATCGGACATGGTCCATTCTATCGTGAATATTTTTGTCATCCACAAACAAGGGACATGACCAGACCTCGTTATCGCGCGGGCGTATCAAAGCTTACCCAATGTAGATATGACATTCGCACTATTATACCTAAGCGATAACAAACTCTCTGAGGCTTAACCCAAAAACCTTTAGTGGATAGGTAGTATTAACTTTTTTTCATTTTTACAAATGTCAGAAACACAAATCAATAGCGTCATAATTGCTCTATGTAGTAACTTGAACTAAGCCGTTATTCAGGAATAATAAAATTACAAAACGTTTTTAAAATAATTCTACGAAATGCCTCCAGATAGAATGAAATACTTAGAATTACTTGAGCAACATCCCGAAATTGAAAAACAGATTTATGGTGTTCCGATTGCAAGGTACGCATAACGGCAAAAAAATATTCGGTTGACCGCCATGTAAACTCCCAAAAATACCGGATACACCTCCAACAATCAAAGAACTTTAATATTGAATTGCAAAGTTTATGATCGGCTGCAATATCCCATGGAATCAGCTAAATAATCCAATATTTCGGTCTTTTATATCGATCATCATCATCATAATTTAAGAGCTTTGCTCTTGTCGGTGGAGTAATCGCCAGCTTTCCCTGGATTCAGCCTTCTCTTCAACTTCTCTATACGACGTGACCCCAATCTTTTCTTTAATTTGGTCTATATAGGCTCTTCTAGGTCGACCTCTTCCTCTTTTCCCTTCAATCTTTCCTTCTAATATAGTTTTTAGTAGTACGTCGTGTCTTAATAAGTGTCCCAGCATCTTTATATCGATGTGCCTCAGTAATTATTTTCCAAATGATACTAAAGTGCCGTGTTAATCGACGCTTAGGCTTCAATATTTACAAAAAATGTATGAAACCAAAATGGATACCATAAGGGAAGAGTTGAAGAAATCATTTATATATGTGATGGTAGACGAGACCACTGACGCAGAAAATCGCCAGATTGCAAACGTCCTTGTTGGGTCTTTAATAAAAAATCAGCCTGGGTGCCAGCATTTAATTGCGAGTAGAATCTTAGAAACGACCAATAACGAAACAATTACTCATTTGGTATTACAAACTTTAAAAGAATTATGGGATGCACGCCATACTAAACAGCGAAATGTACTTTTATTTATAAGTGACGGAGCTGCTTATATGTTAAAGGCTAACAAAAATTTAAAAGAAATTTTCCCTAATATGATTCATATTACCTTCATGTCTGGCTCACGGACTTAACAGAGTTGCTGAAACGGTACGCTCCTTGTTCCCCCTTTTCAATACAGTAATTTCGACTGTGAAAAATATATTTCACAAGGCACCTAATAGGGTACGAAGGTTTAAGCAAATGTTACCAGATATACCGTTACCACCTGAACCATCCATTACTCGCTGGGAAACGTGGCTGAACGCTGCCAAATATTATAGAAAATATTTAAAGAACATCATATGGGGATTATGTGCAAGAAGCTTTGTCAAAAGATCCTAGGTATAACATACAATACCGTTGCATGCTTCGAAATAGAGCACTATGAATGGCATATGTTCACTATCATATCGTACGGAGGCCACAAGACTACAGAGGAGCTTCTGTTCAAAAGGAGATAAATCCATTTTACATTTTTTTTTATTATTGTTCTCTAATAATAAGATCTAACAATAAAAAAAAAAAATATGTAAAATGGATTTATCTCTTTTTGAACAGAAGCTCCTCTTCGACAGAAGAAGAGATGTCTGAATAAGTACCTATTAATTTTATACTCAATTAATAAATAGTATGAGAAATAATTAACGGTTTGTTTATTTTCATTAATTCATTATGTATTATGTAAATAAAAACTAGGACCTATGGGAGGTCTATTTTGATTTGACTGTCACTTCTGCCCAATTATTCTTTGAGCTCTTTATGCCCCGAAGATATTGAGGTCTGGACATGACATTAAACTTGAATTCATGACGAAATCTCAGTCGTCTCAGAGTTCAGCGAGTCTGCCCTAGTCATGATAAACAGCGTCATTTATTAACATAATTAACATAATAATACAATATACAGTTGTGATAAATCGCATGATGTTTGTTACCGTATACAACATACATAAAAGTGACAAATTTACAACCAAAACAAAGCCCGGTATTCGCGTGAACGTGCAAAACTGTGTAGTGAAGGTTGTAAAACGCGATCTGCTTTGTCGGATTTAATTCGTCGAGAGAAACACGCCATCGCATGGAATTAGGCCAATCTGAACGGAGAGCACGCGAGAATTGTAATCTCTCCGATCCATGTAGATCAGGAATTGGGACACTACGCAGAAACACTTATACCCGCAATTCAGAGGATTGGTGACAGCTGAAATGGGCAAGGTACAAGTGCGGTTGCTGTCGGCTCTGGTCAGTAAAACCGAGGAGGCATTCTTGGTTGCACTGCTCAATTATGAACCATTTCGACTTGCAGTATTATTCACAAAAGTTTCAAAGAAGTACTTAAACGTAATTTTTGTACCTATTTTTGACTGTTTTTTTTTTCTATAAAATCGAGAATTGAACTTTAAAATTATATGTAGAAATGAGCCTAAAGGTATACCCAATAAAAAGAATCCAAAGGTAGGAGTAATAAGGGTTAAGTCGCCAAAATGAGAATACGAGACATTGGAAAAGAAGCCAACCCAGTTTGCTACGACTCGTCCCACAGACAGGCACATGGGACACCCAGGCCATTTGTTTTTCATAACGGGGAAATAGGGCCTCGCCTTAGCAACTTATCTAATAAATTGTTGGCCACGAGAGACTAGGGTTTGAGTTGTTATTATTTGAGTTTACGATCTAGCGAAGAATATTATTGTTTTGTTTGTTTGAAGGGACTTTATTTTTACTGCAAAAAATGGCGGTATTGAGCTTGTAAATAAATAGTGTGCTTTATAGTTATATGGGCATGTCATTTCACAATATAGCCACATATTAATTGTTGACCACTTACTGGAGCATAAAAATTACGAGATACAAGAATGCCAAACGCCGATAAGAAAAGTGATCAGCCTCGCCTGCAAAAAAACCGCTGCAAGTGCTCCCAGAAACATAGAACTCCTTCTATTCTTATATCTACTCCTTTGATAATGACGTGTGCCGCATTGGAGTGTGCTTGCCGTCCCGTTCTGGCCTGAAAACCCCCAGCTATGGTTTCCCAGGTCAAAAACAATTTCATTATTTTAAAAATCTACAAAAATATTTACATGAAAATTAACAACATGACCCTATATTATTCAAAAAGACAGCTCAAAAGCTGCATTACAGAGTCTTGATTGAAAACGATAAGTTTTTATAAATGTGAGAGTTTAAACTTAAGTTTTACTTCTTCCAAGAGCATTTTATTTGAATACACCTACTAACGTAACTCGTACCCCGAAACAGGCAGACATGAATCACGCTCACCGCGTGTCAAGGTTATAATTTCGTCGGTTAGGTTGACAAATTCCAGCACACCGCAGCCGCGATGTGCGTAATGGTGTGGCTTCCGCAGGACCCAAATTAGTGCAATTTGTCCACGTTCACATTACCGTGTGATTGTTTACGCTGCTTAAGTAGCTGAGACTGGCTCTCCATCTTTCATATAAGGACACATTTGTTCTTAATGGATTCATGCATCTTAGTCTTATATTAATAATTATCTATAGCAAAAATAATTACCTACGGTTTTTTATTTATTATATTGCTGTAATGTAAATAAATAAATTACAAGTAACCAAGAAACCCTTTTAACGTAAATGTCTCCATAACCAATTTTGCCATGAGTAACTATCGTCAACGAGCTGCGCCAGCATTTCTGGATTCTGCATCTACGCCCGCCGTGCGCTTAGTGCTCAGTAGCTTTTTCATGCAGAATAGGTATGCCGTATTCGAAAAGCTGCACCAACAAATCCTCTATCCCCGACCATAGCCTTGCCAGTGGTCGGCGGCCCTTCACTTTCTGCGGTGTTTACTTGGGCCCCGTGGAAGTGTCGATGGGCAGAAGCAAAGAGAAGCGTTGGATCGCTCTTTTTGCCTGTTTAACGGTCCATCATAGTTTATTCGCAAATGCCACGATAATGGTGGCTGGCTGGAAGCGACTAGTAAGATCGGTGAAGTGGCGCTTTCCACAACCTTGAAATCACGTCCCCATAAGGAAGAGATGTTGGCGACATTACTTGTTTAATCTGGTGAATTCGAGACCTCTGACCCCCGTACCAGTTTCTTCTGACGATGATCCTCCGTTGACACCCAATCACTTAATAGGACGATCGTCTTATTTGCCTAGAGGCTGCACAGATATGGCAGACCGGGACCTATTAAGCAGAAAGGATTTGCATTAACCTCTTTGTTAAGTGGATAATTTTTTGGGGATGATGGATCAAAGAATATCACCCAACTCTCACTCCTCGTCAGGGTTCAAAATGCTCTTCATCTTAAATCTTAATTAGTAGATAGTTTGAAGTTCCCCCCATTTCTAAATTCTAAAAAAAACATGTCTTCTAGGCACGACTTTCCCTAATTATAAAAACAACTGTTATTTAAACCCCAGTCACAATTTACAGTCTATAGTGACGTGTCTTAGTTTCACACCGATTCGTTTGTTTACCAACATTTATGATGGTATAATGCACTCACTAATAGGGCATGCGATGCCTACATTTCAATTTTTTTTATCATTTCAATTGTAGCTCTTCACATCTCACACAATAATGTTGCCAATATCTACACAAACAATGGTATTGTCTGCCTGTTTACACTCATTATTGAGCTATCGGAGTGTCGCGATGTGGCATCCGCCAATCAGGATTCAGGGTTGCTCTCAACTACCGTGGAAATAGCCAGAGAGATTTTGCCATGTTTCAGTTTTTATACTGCTAAAGCTTAAAATGTTTAAGTTTTAGCAGTATACAGCAGTTACGTAGCAGTAAGTTTTTCCTTGCATGTATTAGTTAAGTTATTCAAGAACTCGTCATCACCAGACAAGCCGGTGTACGGCTTTTGGAGATGACTACTGTAATTTTCTTGAAATGTACCCTTATTTTGGCAAATAAAATAAAAAACCTAGTACTTTAATAATCTGGAATTTTAAAGTTTAGCCACCAGATGATGGCGAGCGATTACGCTGATGCAAATCATCCGCTAATAGAATAATTCACTGCGTTACTGCTTCGATAGCAGCCCTAAGTAACGAATGCATAAAGTTTCCGCAATCATCACGTCATGAAATACTCAAAATTCAGATGGGGTTTTGCGACAAAATTCCAAAAAGTGAAGAAAAATAAGAAATTGACATAACTCATTTATTTTACTAATATCCACAACAATTCGTTCAAAGATTAATTATCTCATGAGAACACACCATATGACAGACAATCCACCAATCAAAACCACAACCGGTTTGTCGAAATCATCCCAATTTGTTCAGCAAATAGACATAATCGCACCCTGTTTGGGAGTAGAGTCACGAACTAGTGAATCAGGACGGTTGATGTGTAATGTCGGTACATCGTCGGATCTATAGATACTGCACCTATCTGTATCTATCTATCTACAGCTATGTGCAGTATAAGTAGACCAGACGTTGATTATCTCTTCGGTTTCTACAACTCATTTTGGTGCATTTCGAACCATGTGGAAGTCTCATTGCCTATAATATATAAATATATATAATTTGTAAACATCTCGACCAACCTATAAGAGTATCAGAAGCCAGTCCTGTCCATTGTACCAACCGGACTACTGATACTAAAAAGTTTCACTAGTTCGGTCAACCGGACTCGCAACCGAACTACTGACACTAGAAGAAAGGTCATAACAGGGACACTCAAAGTTAATTATCACTATATTATGGTAAATAAATGGTTTAATTAATGCCATACGATAAATAAATAATGGTAGGTAGATACTATTCTCTTCTTCCATTAATTTATTTATTCAATTACAACGGTAAAACCAATTACAGTAATTGATTAATTTATTGGTCAAAAACAATTATAAAAATAAAAGCAATTTAACAAAATAAACATTTGTCAACATCTTAACTAAAAAGCCCTCCCCGGGTCGCTCCCGGTCCAAAAGTGCCCATCACGCTAGTAGCGTTACCACGCTGTATGGCGATGGACAATCTCTGGACCAGGAACGAGCCGGAGCGGGGGTCAAGACCCCTCTCCTTAAACCTTCGCCCTATTTGCCTTACAAAGGACTTTGCCTCCGCCACAATTATGTAAATCCCTGAATTCGCTTTTTGGCCGAAAAAAAGGACATTTCGTGGTTTGTGCGTTTTGCAATGCACAATTTTATTTCGGCCAATGACCCTTGCAAACTGCTTAATTCTGCACAATGACCAATAAAAAAAATAAAAAACACTGGGCACCCTGTCTATGTATTGTATTATGTTGTTGTTTTAAGACCCCAGTTTTATCAAATCCAATTGTTTGATTGCAATCAATGAGGATTATGATGATAGAGTGGATTTATATCACACAATAGAAATTAATTAGCACTGATTCTGTATATCACTGCCTTTGAGAGGGTCTTACACACAATTTTAGATGGAAAAATAGGTTAAAGAATTTAAAAACAGTATTAAAAGTTGATGTTTAATTCATTACATACTTATCCAGATAAAAATACTGTCAGTCTTAAAAATACAACAGAATTAAAAAAAAGGACTTCTATTTGATTTCTAAAAAAGTGACCCTACAGCTATTCTTATGAAAATATATATGACATTTGTTTGGTGTTATTTCTAATGTATTTATAGCAATATTCATTTAAGATATAAATGCTATTTAATGTAACAAGATACCCTTTAGATGTTCAACATCTTTGTATTCTGCATCCAAAACAGTGAAACATTTATTTTATTTGACAAAGGGAATCTCAATAAAATGTATGAGATTCCCTTGTAATTGAACTCTCAAGTACAATGGAATTTCATACATTAACCTATTTTGCAACTGTATGGAGAAATTAAGTTGTTGGCTATTAGTATTGCCCATTTCCAGTAGCTACAAATTTTAAAATATTTGTACCTACACAAAAAATATTATAATTCTCCCCCAACTATAATCTTTTACTACTTACTTGTGAGGTAGACATGTGATTTTCTCCAATATGAGAGTAAATATCATATTTATCATTGTTGAGATTACAATTATTATTTATTTTTTAATATACACCTATAGGCAGTTGATTATAGTGATCAATATGCTTACTTCGCTTCAACCCACTTTCTCTTAAATCTAAGAACAATTGTTAAATATTATCTCTGAGGTGCTGGTTTTGGTTTAGGCATTTTGGCCAGAAGTGCCTGAATATCCTTCTTCTCATCATAGCTCTTCCACATTTCATACAAGTTTATGATTGCTCGCACAATTTCTTGGATCTGCAAAGAAGCAAATAATTTTATTTACAACTTGGAAAATACACATACAATAATACCAATATATAAGTTTATTGGAGCCTTAAATACATAATGAAGAGCAACCTATCCCAGAAAATTAAATCAGAAGTTTTTAATACTACCATACTACCCACCCTAACATATGGGTCACAAACTTGGGCCCTGACAGAGAATCAGAGGGAAAAGCTGAGAGTATGTCAGAGGGCGATGGAGAGGTCAATGCTAAAAATATCAAGGAAAGACAGAGTGAGAAATGAAGAAATAAGGAAGAAAACACAAATAAGAGATGTCATAGAGGAAATTAAGAAATTGAAATGGAATTGGGCCGGGCACATACTCAGAATAAAAGACAACAGGTGGACAGTAGCAACATTCCAATGTGTATTAAGTACTTCAAAAGCTATTGCCGTCTCAAGTATGTACAAAAGCAAGTTCAGCCACAAATAGATGCAAAAAATAAAACTAATAAAACTTTGGCAAAATCGAAAGGAAAGAAAAATGCAACAAAAAAGCCCGAAGAATCTGAAAAACTTACTAAAGAACAAGAGAACTTTTTGAATTTCACAAGTGCCTTACTTCATGGTTGTCATATTACTGTTCTATATGGAGTTTATACAAGACTATCGAAGGAATTGCGATTGGCATCAGAGGTGCAAGCAAAAGCTCAGAAGGCTCAATAGTCATTAGTATTCAGTATTCTTGGATTCAGCTCATTGAGCCCTTTCATTTGATAGCCCACTCTGTAGGTTTCTGAGAAAAAGTATCTTTTTTTTTCATACAAAAAAGTCATGGCGACCAAACAACCATTATCTGGACCACATGACCAATTTTTTTTTAATACTCCTATAGGTGTTTGACAAAGACCTGCAACCAAATTTCGGGTACCTACATATAACCGCACGCGAGACAGGGGCTAGCGCCTTTACTACTTGTAAGTGTATATTGTTTTCTCAAAGAGCAGTGTTTTGTTTTGTATTGTAAATATCTTCTATTTATAAAGATGCTTTTAAATTTATTTCATGTTTCAATTCATCCTCCCTCACAAAAACAGAAACTGGACATTCCGGGAATTGGACTTACGGTAAATAGACACTCAAGGGAATGGACTAAATGCCTAGTGGACATTCCGGTAATTGGACCTTCCGTGCCTGAGCGAAAGGTATGTTAAAGCACAGATAATTATAATACTATTTAGTACAGATGCCTAACGTCATACAACAAAACTGGTCCGCATTAACCGGGCAGGCCCATTAAATAACACATTTACTTTATTTGAACAGCTTTTCACGGTTTAAATCAGTTAGATGAATGTTTGTTTAGAACGGGTTACCCGACTTAGCCGTAGAGCCATCTCTTCATATTTTTAAAAGCTTATTTGAATATGAATAGTAAAGGTACAGGATTATAAGTTGAAACAACAATTTAAGCATTTTGAGATTGTTTATTATGAACCATAATACAACTAATCAAAGGGAAATCTAATTATATTCTTAGAGATAGAGGCGCATAAATACTTCCTCTGATATCACAAATACCACCGCAGCTGGGATTCGACGCCTCTGCCCAACTTACCCAAAAGTAGCAGATACCCACCATACTCTATCATAATATTTTGTTTACTATATAACAAAGCTATATAAACAGTTAGAATATTCTCGATATTGCTATCATAACATTAATAACGTTTGCTAAACGTATATAAGACATAATACACTAAATATGGTGACAGTAGGTATTGAATATCAAAATAGTTACTATTCAAATAGTTAGTATTCGTAAGTAGAAGACCGCGTCGTGTGACGAAAAAAATATAATTTCTCTGATATTTGTAACATTTATGTGAATTACATCATCATCATCTATCACGATGGGAAGAATTTAGTAGTAGTTTTTGACTGACAGTTATTCAGCAATAATTCAAAAAAATTAGCTGAACAACAACATCTAAATATATTTCGGCTGACATATTTTCTGATGGGAATACTTTTATCCACAACTGATGAGAATACTCTCATTGCAACCACATTCCATTAAAGATGTCAATGTTAATTTAAGAGTCCTGCATGTTTGATCTTGCGACATGCGAATGGAAATAACAAAGAGAAACTGAAGATTTGCAAATAAATTATTATGAAAATGGACACACTACAAATGGATTGACTGCAAACAGCAATAGAATTGTTTTCTTACAAAGCAGTTGTCATTGTTGGTGAAGACGTTGACTTACTTAATTTAATGATTGCTTTAGCACCACAATGAAGCAATATCGAAAGAAAAATAAGTAAAGGCAATATTGAAAGAAAAATAAGTATTTTATTCACTGGAATGACAAAAAAAAATCTAAATTAGAAGATACTTTTTTTGCATCCGTTAGTTAGGAGGATTTGATACTACATCGAGCTTCTTTAGACTAAGCAATCTGGACATAAGAAAAGTCCCCCATTGTGTGTAAACATGTAACAATGCGTTACGTTTCACCTCATTTTGCGCACCTCAAAACCATTACTTTGACTTTGATTCAAACCCAATTCAAATTTCGAATCATCACTTTCATTTCTCTTGTTTCATCCATCAGAACCATCATTCCTTCAAAATTCTTCGAGTGATCACAAGCCTTTTTATATTACGTATTTATTTTTAAGTTTTTCATCTTTATATCTTTATATAGTTTTCTGAAATAAAAGTGAATTATACACAATTATAGACGGCACGCCTGTCACAAACATAAGTAAAAATTAAAAAAGGATTATGAGGATAATGAGGATGATAACTATTATGAGTCAAGCCAGAAAATATAGAAACCCATTCATCCTTATAAATGTTTCCACTAACAATAAATTGGATTCACGTACATGATAGGCTTGAACGTGTACATAGCACCAATGACATATCATTCTCTGGTACCCAACTGGTAACCGAATTACATTGCGGCAGGACTCGTGTCATTTGTCATTCATTTAGGCAGGCAGCCGGCTTCAAGCGTCATTTGTTTTTCGTTACCGACGCGGCGCCGGCGTCGCGGCACGCCGAGAGAATCAATTAAGTTTCATGCGTTACAATTTGTCTACTTATGTGTAATTACAATTACATTTCGAAATTTCGAAGTTATAAATAGTCCGAAAACTGTTGCACATAAAATTTGAGACTGCGGATTAAAGAGAGATACATAATGAGAAACGATGGCATATATATTCTGTGACGATGGCGACTTACCTACAATAATCTGAATTGTAATTGACGACATTTCCTTAGATGGCCCAATTCATAATTATAACTACTATTTAGAGAGGAAAACTAAAACAACGTACATATAAGATAACAACTACTAAGCGATATCAGGTCCATTTGAATTTGAAACAGCTGCTGAAGTCTTGATTGAATTTAACAAATACGAGGTGTAAGGGACAGCGTACCGAAAACTGATAGGGGTTGCTCAGTCAAGGAAACTGAACAAATATCACCAGGTAATTTTTTTTTCTTTTCCATACAAATTGTCTGATTGAGGGGCGGTCATTTTGTACGGGAATGTCAAAAAAAAATTCATCTCCTGAATTTCCTGGTGAAAATTGATCAGTTTCGTTGACTGAGCAACCCGTATCAGTTATCAGTACGCTGTCCCTTAGACCCGGTTATAATTTACACGTAAGTAATATAACGAATATAACGTCGATTTCCATACAAATTGAATTGGACTGCACTTGACAATAAATCACGTCGTCTGTCAGCCGAACCGCGTCGGGCACGAACCTACTATAATGCAGTTATTTATCAAGTTAGCCAACTTAACAAATCCACTGCATCTGCGAGTTCGATAGCATCTTCCGGTGCTACGTTTCTCGGGGTCTATGGTTGGCAAGACTGGTGAACTTATTTTTTATTTATATATATTTATAGCTTTCATGTGGTAGATAATCTAGAAAAACAGAAATATTTGCCAGTCCGGTGACTGAATATGGGCGGCGGCAGCATTCCGAACAAAAATTATGTCTTTTATTCTCTTATTTAACAATTTATTGTACACAAAAAATTACATAAAAATTCTCTTGGGGTAGAGTCATGTGCAAAACTAAGTAGTCTCGTTTTTTAATGTTATTACTTAAATCAATTAGTGTTTGTAGTACCATTAATGGTAAAGCGCAATGGTATTACCGACACCACAGGATTGCCGACGAAGGAGTCAACGGATAGTAATATCATAACTTTTTTTTAATGTTTTAACAGAAATATTCAAATCATTCGTGATGGCGCTTGAACACTCGTGAACATACAGATCAATAGTAAAAAATTAAATTTACTTAGCCTACCACATCGATTACGAGAAATGGAAAAACCACCAAAGAAAAGAAAGCATTAAATTAAATCATTTTCCTTGAAAATCATGAAATAATAAACTTTGACAAACCACCATAGACTACGAAAAGTGGAATAACCACCAAAGGAAAAAGCACAATAAATATTTATTAATATTGATAAATCATACGACTAGGTACTCACTTTTGTGTTTTGACCTTAACGTTTCGACCCTTTACGAGACTAACCGCAGTCAGAGGTCACACAAGGCGGCGGACGGTGGTGTGTGATTTTCACTCTCCATGAAGAAAACCCTCGTAAAGGGTCGAAACGTTGAGGTCAAACACCTCGGTTAAATACACAATTCAGTAGTCGTGTGATTTATCAATATAAATCAAAAATCAATAAGTCGTTTAGATGAAATATTTATTTAGCTTACAACATCGATTACGAGAAGTAAAAAAAAATTACAAAGAGAAAAGGGTATTAAATTAAATCATTTTCATTGAAATTCATGAAATTATAAAATTTTACAAACCATTATAGACTACGAAAAGTGGAATAATCATCAAAGAAAAAAGCACAATAAATACTTATTTTACCAACCACATCGATTACAAGAAATGGAACAACCACCAAAGAAAATTACCTAAGTATTAAACTAAATCCTTTGCCTTGAAAATCATGAAATTATAAACTTTAACAAACCGCAAAGACTAGGAAAAGTGTAATACCCATCAGAGTAAAACGCACAATAAATATTAATTTAGTCTACCACATCGATTATGAGAAGTGGAACAACCATCAAAGAAAAAAAGAGTATCAAACTAAATAATTTGCATAGAAAAACATTAAATTTATTGACTTTAACAAATTACATAGACTACGAAAAATTAAATAACCGCCAAAGGAAAAAGCACAATAAATATTTATTTAGCCTACCACATTGATTACCAAAAGTGGAATAACCATCAAAGGAAAAGCACAATAAATATTTAATTAGCCTATCACATAATAACAAGAAGTGCAATAACCACTAAAGCGAAAAAGAACAATAAAAAAATTATTTGGACTACCACATCGATTACGAGAAGTGGAACAATCAACAGAGAAGAGAGATTATTAAATTAAATCATTAGCCTTGAAAATTATAAAATTTAACAAACCAAATAGACTACGAAAAGTGGAATAATCACCAAAGGAATAAGCACAATAAATATTTATTTAGCATACCAGGCACATCGATCACAAAAAGTGAAAGAGCCACTAAAGAAAAAAAAGTATAGAATTAAATCATCTGCCTTGAAAATTATGAAATTATAAAATTTTACAAACCGCATAGACTACAAAAAATGGAATAACCATCAAAGGAAAAAGCACAACTATCTTAAATTTAAGCTTGTCAATGCAGTCGTGATACGACGTTGGCTCCTTCGGCCACTATTCAGAAGAAATCTCCAGAGAAATAATAAAGCTCGATCAACCTTCCTGCTTGATTTGTCCATTAAAAAAATGCTGTTACATTGATAGATATGACGCCTATTACTTATTAGTGAAGCACCTAATTCACCTGAGCAGCGGTATACCGAATGGCACTGTAGAGTAGAGTTCACAATGCCGTTAAACGAACGGTTACTTTAAAAAAAAACCTCAGGCCTCACGTGCTTAGGGATTGATTATAGTGGTGCATTATGCTCCTGAAAAAGCGCCCGAGATACTATGCATGCTGCATTATTTATAAGTAAATAGGATGACTATAATATATGAATGTTAGTTTCAATAATAAATTATTAAAAAGAAAAGTAAATCATTTATCAATCACATTGACTACGAAAAATGGAACAATCATCAAAGAAATAATAAAGCTTGATCAACCTTTCTACTTAAATTTGTCAAATAAAGAATAGTGATAGATATGAATATTATTGGTGAAGCACCTAATTCAGCTAAGCAGTGGTTTACGGAATGGCACTGAAGAGTTCATAATGCCTGTTGGGAATCTCGTTAGAGTAATCTTTTTATACAATAAAATAACAATCTTTCTTGACAATACGTCAAGATTCAGTCCGTGAAAAACAAATGCCTAAAAACTACACAAGAATTTTAATTTTTCCAATTTGTGCTAAAATATTGCTAAAAGGCAAGAAGTTAAAATAGTGGCGACCGTGAACATGGAGAGACAAAAAACACCGGAAAGTGGCAAGAACGCTTTTTATCAAGGCACATGAAAAATTGGAAGAAGAGATGGGAAATTCGCAGGCCACGGAACATCACACTACTGCCTGTTTCAAGCTTCTTCAGGCTAGAGCCGTAGAGCTTTTCGCCCTGGACGAGATAATTAATGAAGTGTTCCTGGACGACCCAGATTATGACGAAGATATTTACATCGCAGAATCGTCCATCACCGACGAATACTGTTTTAAATGGGAAGTGATCAAGTCACGGTACGAAAAAATTAGGTCAAAAAATATCTCAAAGGAGCACAACCAATCTTCTGTGTATAGAGTCCCAGAGTGTACATCTACATCGACGCCACCCCCGAAGGGAAAAGGCAAGCCCAAAACCCATGGGACGTCGATCTACCTCTCCGAAGATGTCCTACGCGCATGGAAACGTGCTAGAAATCGATCTTCTAACGACAGCCTAGAGAAACCGTTAGAGTTAGTAAAAAAAGAAGTCGAATGCGAAGAACGCATAAAAATTGCCTGCAACGGCTTAGGAACGGAAGTGAAGAAGAAGAACGTGTGCGTATGGAGCAAACATCCTTCCAGCTTGGAATGCTATGAAGGCAACGAAATTGGTTACGAAAAGAGGGAGAAGCTCCTAACTGAAAAGGCAGCTTGCTTTATGATGGTGTTAACAGCGTGCTTTATTTGCCTGAAACCCGGACATGCCACAGAGAACTGTCGAAACCCAAACGAATGCATCGCATGCGGTCGTGGACATTCTGTACTTGTATGCCCGGATTTAATCAAGCCAAAGCAAGAAACGCAAAATGAAGAGGGTCAAGATACCCTAGTTAATGCGGCCCAAAGGATCGACAGTACCACTTTACAGCAAACATTGTTGGTCTTGGTCTACGTCTGCAGTGGTAGCAGATCAGCTAAGGCACGCACATTTATCCAGCCTGGAGCGCATAAACCATAATATATAAGAAATGTAATGGGCGCAGATGGTCCAGCTGAAATATTTTCTCCAGTTAGAAAAGAATACAATTTAAACAGCGGCCGCCCACCGGAGCGTGGCGCAAAGTCTACGGCCAGCAACAACAACGGATACTTGCGAGTTGACGCGTTCTTTGAAGCTGATTACTCCAGCTCTGCCGAGCTGCCGGCCCCCGGAGCGTGTTGGGAATCTCGTTAGAGTAATCTTTTTATACAATAAAATAACAATCTTTCTTGACAATACGTCAAGATTCAGTCCGTGAAAAATAAATGCCTAATAACAACACAAGAATTTTCATTAACGGACGAACGGCTATCTGAAAAGAAATCTCTGTTGCATAGGGATTGACAGAGTGCTGCATTATGCTCCTGAAAAGGCATCAGAAATAATTTATGCTTGCTGCATTATTTATAAATTGATAGGATGCCTTATGAATGTTTGTTTGTCAAGACAATCTGCTACACTTCCGATGGTTGAGTTTCAATCAGAAGTAGAGCAAACCTTTAAAAATGTAATTACTAATAAAATGACTAAAGAAATAGACATTCAATTGTCATTTTGGTCAATCACATCGACTACGAAAAGTGGAATAATCAAAAGAAACGATAACAGGCTTGTGCCAACAATATTGAGTTGATAGAAAATTATGACCATATTGACCATCAATCATCATAATTTTTAACATTGACGAAAAGTGGAACAATCATCAAAGAAATGATAATGTCAGTAATTAAATTTGGTGAAACAAGTAGATAGGTAATTAGTTTGTCATAATCTACTTACTTGTTTTGCTAGTAAAAATTGCTGTTAAAGATAGATATAACGCCTTTTACTGGTGAAGTACCCAATTCACCTGAGCAGCGGTACACAGAATGGCACGGTTTTATTAACGTTGTAAATAATACGAAAATATAATTCTGATTGTATCCGAACAATCCGGTAATCATTTCTATAAGAAATCCTCTTCAACTCAATATTTAAAATTTTATGGGTTGTCTAAAATAAATAATCAGTAGTGGATCAAATCATCAAGACAAAATGTAAGCTCGTCAACACAGTCGGCACTATGTACACACATTCCGCGCAGTACAGTAACAAATCTAGTCCCTGCGCAATAGAGACACGACAACTGCTAAGCCGAGTTAGCAGAGCTAGACGTTCGATGGTGTTAATCGCATCGCCAGTTTACCACTTGCGGACGAGTTTGCTAAAGTTATGATGTACCTATATATTGATGTTGTACCTATGAATGTCGATTGATTTTCGGCGGAATGTTGGAGTTGACGAAATCCTTGAAACCTTCTTGTTGTCATCTGGCTGCTGCAGCAGAACCCTTTCTTTACTTACAATTTGTAGTTTTTATGCCAATTATTTGTTAGTACAGGTTTTGTCTTCCTAGCGTGCTAGCCGCTGCAGAATCAGCCAATCCACGGGAAACGGTAAGTGTCCCGGGTCCATCGGGACTAGCCCCTCATCCTACGGACTCCGTTGACACTAACTTGTTGACACTCCCGGTGCTGATCCTGCAGTAGCGGGGACATCTCTGGTCCCATCGATCGAGATTGCTCCTCATTCTTCCCGTGGCGATGGTTTTTCAGAAGCACTGTAACGATGCGTTACGTTCCACCTCATTTTGCGCACCTCAAATCCATCACTGGCCACCCAATTCAAATTCCGAATCACCCCTTTCATTTTTCCCATCTTCTGTCATCATTTCGCTCATTGTTTCTACAGAATTCGTCTGAAAAACATCGCGTTCAGTCCGTCGATATCGTTTCCAGTTCGGGTTTTATAATTTTTAATAAAAAATCCCAAAGCGCCTGTTAAAAATATAAGAGCAAAAAATGGGTTAACAATATTGATATCTACGTTCCGACAGTTTTATGAGTTACTTACACCAATGACGGTAGATTTTTTTTTGACGGTAGTTTTTTTTTTTTGTATAAGTATATTTTCATCCCATCTATTCGAAAACGACGACTTTAATGGCGTGGAAAAATATGGCAATGTTACGACGATATGAGACCCATAATAATAAGAAGTTCTAACAAAAAAGTTATTCCACATTGCATTATTTACGTAAGGAAATATATATAAAGATAATTTCACAAATCAGTGTAGGTACATACCTAAATAAAGAGAGTTAATTTGCATTTAATAGCATTTTATTTTCAATATTATTCAGCTTACTATACAGGTAATAAGCCACAAGTCTACTGCAGAACCCCAGGGAGGCATGTACGTACTTTACTCGCTACTTTTGGCAGACATGTTGATGGGCGCAATTGAAAGTTGAAGTGATATTATGGATTAATATTAGGTAATATTTTTAAACACGTTGCTCTAATACTTCAAACAGGCGCTTTGGGCTTTTTTATTAAACTTGTACGGTATATTTGTTTCCATGGTGTCTGTAGGATCTAAGTTTACGAATAACGTAGGAAGCAACTGAGAAGCAATCTTTGGTATTTGCAAATTTCAGCTATTCTGCATAGTTATTACGCTACGGATGTTCACCAGCCATCCTGATGTCAGAATGGCCGGTGAACCTTAAGTGTTGTTTTTATTCTAAACTATGAAGGAAGCAATCTTCTCGTCCTTGGAAACAGTGGGAAGCAACGAGGAAGCAACGTCTCGACACTATTTAAGAGCTAAATACGATTGTTCACCGGCCATTCTGACGCACATACAGAATCGATACTGGTGATCACCCGCCAATTCACCAGCGATGTTACCGCCTATCCCAAGAAAAACAAAAGGCCTTACACAAAGAAGTCGACGACATTATGCGTCTTGATGTAATTGAACCATGCGAAAGCCCTTGGCTTTGTAACGATGCGTTACGCGTACTCATTCTGCACGCCTCAAAATAGCACTGGCTGTCTAAACACTGGCCACCCTTTTTACTTGCTCTCTTTTTTTTTTCGCACCCTTGTCACTATTTTTCTCATTATCTCGCGAATTTTCGAAAACGACAGTTTGTGCTATTTTATGTGATACAATCCCTCGGCCGTGGCCAGGCTTGAGGAAGCTGACCGCCTATTAACTGTGCCAGCAAATGGTGAAGGTGTTCTTCACCATTCTTCCCTTAAAAAAGGTATTTATATTTTGTAACATGTAAAAAGGAACGATCAATCAGTTCACCCTAGCTCCTCGTAGAGCATTTCTACTCTAACTGATCGCTCGTATCTTTACAGGGTCCATAATTCGGAGCCTGATCGTGTATACTCCCGACTATTTCTACCTGTTTTAAATATACCTGCCCACTGTGTGTCTACTAACAATATCTTTTATTTTTACTCCCTTTTTACTATTATTATCATCCTTATCTGTAAGGCACCGGGCCATAGGGAGAACTCGGGGCCTCACAGCTTAATCCAGTACTTATCACCCCCAAAAAAGATGGTACCTGGAGATTCTGCGTGGATAGCCGAAAATTAAACGACATCACTTTAAAAGACGCTTATAAACTCCCTCTTATTTCAGATATTATTGATAACTTGAGAGACTAAATATTTATCATCCATAGACATAGCTAAAGCCTTCTGGGAAATCCCACTACGTCAAGAGGACCGCTGCAAGACAGCCTTCCATGTCCCTGGCCGTGGAATGTACCAATTTAAAGTTATGCCTTTCGGCCTAACTAACGCCCCGGAACACAACAAAGATTCTTAGACAATCTACTCTCCGAACTCATGTGTGACAACTCCGTCATAACCAAGGAATATAATTAATAAGGATCTAATAAGGACCTGATAGAACCAATAAGGATCTTACATTTAGAACTGCAGGTCCACCATTCGTCTGAAATAACCTTACAGCAAATATACTCACTGTGTCTCTTATCTAATAAACTTCTTTCATTTCTTCTCCTCCGTACCCATTTGTTTATATTTTGTGAAGCGCTGGGCATAGGGAGAACCCAGGGCCTCACAGCACCATCACGACCGGAGTAAGGTTCTCGCCCCTCTTATCTCTATTTCCTGATCTACTTAGACTTTTGGTGTGCACTGTACAAGAAACTACTTGAGTGTAAGCCTAAGCATGTACCTGAACAATTAATAAACTTTTGCAGAATATCTGTAAAAGTTTATTAAATTGTTTAATTGAAATATTTTATATTTCAAATTAAACCATGACCTCCAGCAACATTGTCACTATCTACTAAGCTATCGGTACAGTCCATTTGATAAGATTGTAAAAGGATATCATGATCAAACTCACTCTAGCAAAAGTCCCAATAAAATAAAGACTGTTCGGATTTCCAATGTAAACTAAACGTTCTTACTTAACAATCTAACGCTTAGAGTTTCGAAGCAAAGAGTTTCTCGCCGTAAAGACAGGACTTGTGTAGGTCTTATCCAGGAGAACCGATTCAGAATACTAATCAGACCACCTGAGAACGTGTTATCGGTATCCACTTGCACTACTAAAATGTAATTGTTTTACATTCACTTACATTATTCGGAAAATGAAAAAATCTGTTAATTGACATCTATTACACAATTTAAGGACCGGGATTGTTTCAACTGGGTCTTTCAATAATAAAATAAGTATATCGCAAGACAAAATTACAATAAAAATGAAAGAAATATGACTGTTTGTGCTTACATTTCACGAAAATCGATCGACAAATTTATAACTTGCTTAACGAAAATCATATTAAAAGAAGATAAAATAATATATTTTTTGTTGCATAAAAGAATTTACTACTTACTTTTAGAAGACACAAAGAACAGACATTCATTCGGGAGTACATGCATAAACATGAAAATATTGTTCGAACGCAAAATCCGACTAGCAAGTAGGAGCAAAAATACTCCTTAGTTGTTACAACCGACTAGCAAGTAGGAGCAAAAATACTCCTTAGTTGTTACAACTCAGCCTGCATTTCCATCTCCAAAATTTAAGAACAAACTTGGAATTCCGCGTCAAAACTTTACCGGAGACTATCTGCAGGCTGAGCCTACGAACAAAATGCACTTTCCTGGTAGTATGTTTTTTGGATCTGGGCATAGTCTTGTCTTAAACTTTTGTTTGGTCGAACAAGGCGCTCGCAGTTTTGTATGAAAAGTTGCCGAGCAATGTTTCGAAGTTCTTACTTAGGCTGTCTATCCCTTTGAATCAGTAAAGCGTAATTTTTTTGATTTGAATCTGGAATTATAAAAGTTAAGAGAAAAAGTTCATACCTACTAAACACAATAATATCTGTTGTCGGTATAGAACTCTTGACTCCAACGGGAATCTTTCGTCAGAGCGGCTTCTTCGACTTCGGATCTTAGACTAATATACTTAAAAACTAGGTTTATTCGTTTTTATTTGTTCGAAATATTACACTTCTAAAAAGATATGACCTGTTTTTCATTCCTATACAAATATTGCGGAGGTCAATTCTTTTTATAACTGCAATATTTTTGAAAAATAGAAACGTACAAACCTAGTTTTTATGTATATCTATATCATTTCCAAAAGTTATAGGAACCTGATTATATTTACGGGGTGGAAACAGTTATCGCCTTTTGTATGGAAAGGTTCAGCTTCACAGTCCTCTTAAAATATCAAAATTATAATAACAAAGAGTACCACTTGTTTCAAAAGTGCCTATGAACGGACCTGACTAATTCATTTCATCAAATCATCCGTCCAAACGTTGTCCCCGACAGTTCATTACACGCATCAAGTGTTTGATCAATGCTGCCGGATGCTAATTGCTAAATGAGAACGCCGCGTAATAATATCCCTTGGCAATTTGGCACACAGCTTGTCTAGTTAAGCAGCTTAATGATGGACTAGACAAAATGTACCTCACGGGTGTTCTATTCCCTTTTAAAACGCAAGCCAGTTCGTGGTAAAAATAAAGAAAGTAAAAAATACGAGTATGTCTGTTTGGAATAAAATCCGCAGCCTGATAGTTAAGGCAGAATAAATGACAATTTCATTTGAATTCATTTTTAGTCTTCGATATTTTAATAGAGTTTCAAACGAAACTGACGTTTCCATTACTCCTATCAATTTCGCCCTATCGACTGTCCCATTTGTTTTGCATGGAGCTGGATTCAATTCAAATACCATGCGCCACTTTGCCGTTAAATTGTACGAATTTCTAATAAAGCCGAACTATAAGTACAATTTTGAACTAAGTAATGGGATAAATTTGAATTATTAACATGCACCAAATTCAAGTCACACAACACAACCCATCCATTATTTTTTTACTGAAGAAAGTAAATGAATACACCATAATCTGGTGACCACAAAGTGTAATTTCAAAACCTTCATAAATGCAAATTGCAATATTTTATTTCAAATAAGTAAATGAGCACATTGCAACGAAAACCCTGATTTATTTAATCACACATCACAGCAGTATCACAAAATTATGCGGTGGAAATCGGCGGCACATGCACCAGACAAATCACTTGCACATTAAATCGGGAAATGTTTAAATCACAACAGATTTCCCGGTCATCAGGCCAAGTTGCCAGCAATTCATTAAATAGACCAATGTGTCTGAATGTGCTTGATATATAGCCAAAGGATCGTGTTACTGGGGAACGGGGTAAATTACAAACAAATGCGATTATAATTCACATCTCGTATTTATGGGTGGCAAAAGTTCAAAATTAAAGTACAGAAGTTCCCTTAATAAGCAAACAAACAGAGCTAAACTTTGAAAAAAGTAGTGTTTGTGACTTTCCGGATGGTAGAAAATTCCGCCTTTAAAAAAAAGAAAAAGTCTACGCATTTTTGCCAATTTTCATACAAGATGCCCATTCGTCTGGCCGTGGTCACAAATCTAATACGGAACTATTGTCAACACCTTCGAAGATTTCAGCGAGCGTAAAAAGATTTTCGACATGGTTCATTAGGAAGCCAAGCACAGATTGTCGATGCTCGTCTCATCTTCGGATTATTGGTGGCACCTTCTTCGAGGACAAATTGGTGCACGATTTGGGTTACGTTTTAGGTGACTAGGAACAACTACACGATCCTCGCGAACAGAATACGCCACTACATTTATACCAGTTCAGACAAATGAAACAACTCGGAGGAATACAAAGATGACACTTCCTCCTCTCAGAACGATCCAGTTGCAGGTAGGTAGCACACTTCCTTTAAATAAGTAAGGTATAAGGGACTGCTCCCGCAAAATGATAGAGGGTGCTCAGTTAAAGATGCTGAACAACTTTAAAATCTTCTTGCTGGGGTTGTGTTAAGGAAGATTTTACCGCGTATGTTACTGTGGATAGGAAGCCCGGATGGTGTAGTGGATAGGGCCGCGGCCTTCTGTGCCTGTTTTGAGGTCGTGGTTCGAATCCCGACATGTACTAAAGTGTTTTTCGGTCGAAGAAATTCAAAGGTTGTGTTGGGTCTGGTTTCCCTTCTGGGTTGCGGAAGTCAGAGATGGCAATCGCTCTGTGTAAAAACCAGTACCCTCGTTTAATCCCCTAGATTAGGTAGCCGACCCTGTGAAATACGGGAAGAAGGCTAGAAGGAAAAAGTTACTATGCATAAGGAGAAATCAAAAATTTTATGCCAGCTTAGTAAGCAATTGCAATGCACAAATTAAATTACTTCAACAACATAAAATATGAGACAAATTATAAAACAGAACAGCAACCATCATCTCGCAAGGTAGGTTGGCTAGCCTTGGAAGATTATAGGAATGTCCGAAATTTCCCAGTGGATACCAACATCCAAATCGAAATTGTGTTCACGAGAAATTTCATGCATGCTAATTTGATTTAAAACAAAATTTTGTGTATTTCTACTCTTTTCACCACAAAATTTCCACCTTTCCAAAATGCAACAGTCAAAATATCTGTCTGACCGAAAACTAAACCCAGAACCCCTCTACTTCTTCAACTAAAATCTAGTGCATAGAAGGTTTAGGGTTTTATTGTATACAGATTTCAAATGATGTTTGCAAGTAATGTTCGTGAATGTGTACCTATTTATGTGTGTACCCACGGGACATGCTCCTGTATAAATAACAACTGAACATTACTAATAAATGAACATATCTGTAACAATTTTTTGGACATATATTTTTATTATAGGACCAATATTTAGAGTTATCAGTTAATTATATTGTTGTTTACTACGCAAATAGTCAAATTCTCATAGCTTAAACCTCAGTCGGTATAGTGATTTGTAGCAAGAGGCGACGTGATCGCTTGATTCACTCGCTTCTGTTAATTATTAAATGCAATTACTGTACAATACCGCACTGATTGCAATTTTATGAAATTTTTCACAGCATAAAGTCATCATACATATATATTAATACATTTACTGAAAAGCTCGCCTTTAATAAACCGAGTGTTGCTAACAGTATTTTTGTGGATATAAACTATACTTAATTCAATAATATTATTGAATTAAGTATATGTAAATGTAATGTGGATTTAAAATACGTACGATTAAATGAATGTTTTTTTTTAATGCTGCTTAAAGTAACAATAATTGGGGGTCCTACTACTTACCTAATATTAAATACCAGAGATGAGACAATCATCGTGAAAATGGCAGAGTTTGTATAAAGAGCATGTAGGTCTGCCTTCATGGTGTAGGTTCGTCTGGTTGCTACAAAGTAAAAGCTCGTTGTAAGTAAGTATATGGTTGGACATAGCAGGTTGGACCACACAGAATCAAGATGTGAACAAAGAAGGCCTATGCCCATCAGTGGACGTTCTGCGAAATGTGAGTTTTAGAATAGAAAAAAGTAATGCCAAATTAGGTCTACTAATTAAAATTAAAACGGCACAAAAATCATACCAATATTATATACATAATTGTGTTTGAATGATTTTGTCTTTTTGTAACTGAAAATCTCAAAAACTACTGAACAGCGCCTAGACCTAGAGACCGCAAAATGACTTTTACCACGGGAAAGAATCTTATTTCCACGGAAAAATGTATCCCAAGCGTATTACTTTTCGACCCGCACAGCAGTTAACCTTCCCGATCACTAACCATCAAGAGGAGAATTTTCCACGTCCCAAAACATCCAATTACCCTTTCAAAAAGATTAAGGCTCTAATCCAGCCGTAAAATTTTAATACTGTGGGTATAGTTTCAAAAGGGATGGCGCAAATTAGTTAGATACCCGTTTGATATCTATTATAAAGGAGTTTTTTTATAACGGTGATATTGTGCCTTCAGACGCAAAATGTCCCTTTCGTTCTGAAGGATATTGTGCCCTTAAACTTGTAGAACCATATAAGAACAGTACACATGAATTTATCAGCGAAAGCTGCTTACACCGGACTCCAGTTTCAATCAATAACAAAAGGAACACCATCATACGTCATGTACTTGTGGAACTGTTCAGCGGAACAATTACCTAAGGGGCATGGCAAATAGGAAGCGATGCGGCGCCGTTGCGTCGCCAATGCGTCGTCTTTGTATAGAAACTTCAAATCAAGCTGCACTGCGCAGATAAGACGTAAATTACATACAAAACCTCCGCCTCGCCCGCGCCGCACCGCTTCCTATTTGCCATGCCCCTAAGAACTGATGAAAAGTCTTAGATATATCAATTATTTTTATAAATAATTCTTATAAATGTGTATCCTTATCAAAAATGTTTTTATAACTACAAAAGCATAAGGATATTAAATAGCTAACGATTCGTTTCATGACAATCATAAAAGCTTACCTCCGACAGATTAACGGTACGTTTGACTTTGCCGAGTTCCGGGCTTGCTGACTTAGCACAGCAACTTTTAATGAACTTCGGTTAGCTCTAGTGACGGGAAAAATAAACTGGGAATAGCTAGTATTCCTGCTAATAACATATTTGTCACAATATGTTCCAATTTTAAGAAATTATGCTTATAGATTGATGACAATAGTATTAAAAACAATAATAAAAAATCAGATAATTTTTCGACCACAATGTTTTGAGACGATTATGTGACTTATAATATAAACAGTTATAACCTATCTTTCTACAAAACTTTTTTCTTTAAAAATCTTTTGTTTGCACGTGAAATCACATTTTTTTATGTCCCAAATGAGAAACATAACAAACAGTAGGTATAACAACGATGTACGCGTGAGCTATATAAATCTTATCAATATCATCGTCCATTATAAGTTTTGAGACTTTCGCGGTTGTTCACTACAATAAAATTAAATTGTTATTGTGTTGTCACGCCCGAAAGAGGGTAGACCGATATGGTTTCCCTTAAAAGACGTCAACATTCGCATCGCCAGTCTACTCGTGACCATGGAGTTTGAAACAACTCCGAAATATCGAGGTAACAATAAACATAATCGTGGTAATAATCCCGTTCAAAATAAAAATCTAATTCATTATCCATTCATTATACGCAAAACAAGAATTGTAAATGATTTTGTGCTATAGAGGTACATTTACGTAGTTATAGTCACCAAATTCATTGATTGTTTTTTGAGGTTCGGAGATAAAATACAAATACTTTTAATCCTAACCTTGGGTATTAAGGTTGTTAGCTCAAGGCATTTACGGTGATTTTTGGTCTCGCTAAGTAAAAATAAAGAACATACACTATGTGGGTTTTAGGTATTATTAATTTGGACATCTTTTAAAAATAAGCATTGAAAATGTGGTGATTGGCTCTAAGTCCACAACAAAGTTGAATAATCACTTTGTTTTTAGTCCATAAATCCTTAACAAATGAAATTACGTTGATTTTGACTGATTCTTTTTACAACCGTAGCACTTCACCTACTTCCATAATGGCATCGGAAATAACCCGCTACGTTCTGTATGTAACTCTGTATACAGTGTGTCCCATATCGCACTCTCACATGCCGACTGAGCGCCCAACATACGACAATATCGCGGGAGCTCGCGATTCAATTTAGATCTGCCTTTCTTGAGCTCATATAGGGTGCGCTTTGTCAATTTATGAATTAAAATACTTAATTTTATTTTGATTTTGCGTCGTTACATTTTTATGGAAGCCCAACAAAAATCGTTAGAACTGATTATAATATTCAATATTGAAGTTGTTAAGTAAAGCTGTTTTTGATTGGGTTATATTGAATCTTTCACATCACCGTAACTAAAATTATTAATAACGATGACAGTAAGTAGCTACGTAATCAACTTGAGTAAAAGCAATCTGAATAATACTGATTAGATTCACAACTTTTAATCAAGTTAATGTTGACATAAAATCCCTTGGGAGAAGATAATGTGATATTTTAATTAATTAGAAAGCTTTATAAGGAAAACCCCCTGTACATCACCTGTCTCGGGAGATAGCGAGTGTTTTCACCTTTGAAATGGGCGAAAATTGAAGGTGTTGGAAATACTGGGAGAGCGAAGATAATGAACTCAGAAATAAAAAATAGCTGACACAGATATTTGTTTTGACAGTTTAGTAAAGTTTATATGCAATAATACTTTGCTATTTTGTATTTCCTACGTCATAGTAACTTATTGATTAAGTTTTTGCGGAAAATTTGAAGGGCTTTTCAAATTCTTTACTACTTCACATTTCAAGTAGGTAGGGCTAAGAAGGCAACGTTACTGATTGGTATTTTTTTTTAACCCTTGTAAAGATATTTTTTTTAAATATTGAAGTTTGAATAAAAGTGGTCTTTGAACTTCTAAGCTATTAAGACAAATAACGTGAATCGAAGAACTTACAAAATTCTACAGTCCTGGTTTACAAAATTGTAAAATTAAATGTTAAGAGCATACATAAAAGCTCTTGACTAACACGAATACATTGCATGTTGGAGTAACTACATTTTATGCAGATTCAATTAATGTTATTTAATTTAGACTATAATTGAATGAGGCATTTCATGCAAGTCCAATGAATTTAAATTATTGATATTATATTAAATATCGCTGGAAACAATCATGCACGGCGCTGGCGTGATATTAAAATCAAGCATGACGTTATCGTGACGAAATACTTAAACTTTGTTCTCCATTTATATGCAGTGTTTTATCTCATTTAATTAACTTATCTTTTGAAGAAGGTCGTTTCCCGGAGCAATTGAAACTATCCATAGTCAAGCCACTCTTTAAAAATGGAAATAGAACAGACCCCAATAACTACAGGCCTATTACTTTAATACCCATAATTTCAAAAATATTTGAAAAAGCAATGTATAATAGACTCTATAGCTTTCTTTCACGTAATAACATTTTAACAGATTGTCAATTTGGATTTAGGAGAGGAAAATCAACTACTTTAGCTTGCTTTGATCTTATTAAAACAATAACGGAAAGTATAAGAGATAAGAAACCAGTGGTAGCGATCTTCTTAGATATGACCAAAGCGTTTGATCTAGTAGACCATGTCCTTTTATTAAACAAGTTAAATAAGTATGGAATAAGAGGAAAATCAAATGAATGGATTTCAAGCTACTTACAAAACAGACAACAAAGTACAGAAATATGTAAAATAACCAATAATAATAATAGTAAACAAATATCAAAAACCAGTTTTAGATCTAATTATAGAATCAATAGCCGTGGAGTGCCACAAGGCAGTATTTTAGGTCCCCTACTATTTCTTCTTTTCATAAATGATTTGATTAATGCTACAAATCAAAAAACCATATTATTTGCTGATGATACAACTCTTGTCATAAAATGTAATAGTAAAGAAAATTTTGAAAGTGATATTAACAAAGGCCTCACAGATATTGTTCACTGGATGCATAATAACAAATTACAAATAAATTTAAACAAAACTAAAGCAATACAATTCCATTCATATAATGTAAAACCAATCCCTCTTAATATTAAATTTAATAGTAATCAGGTCATTCAAGTCAATTCTACCAAATTTCTCGGCATGACTCTAGACAAGAATATTAATTGGAAAGCCCATATTTCAACAATGTGTAGTAAATTAGATAGGTTTATATACGCTCTAAGACGCCTCAGAAAAACTGTGTCACTAGATGCAGCATTAACTGCTTACCATGGATACGTATCCGCTGTACTTTCATATGGACTCATCTTATGGGGAAACTCTACAGATGCTGATAGAGCTTTTTTAATACAGAAGAAGTGTATACGAGCGTTATGTAATGCATATTTTGATGATAGCTGCGTACCTTTATTCAAAAAATTAAACATCCTACCTTTACCATGTTTATACATTAGAGAAATTTGTTTATTTACCAGGCAGAACCCAGATATATTTAAAAAGAATTTTGAAATAGTAAATAGAACCACACGTCAACGTAATCAATACTACCAACCGCAATGTCAAACAGCTATATTTAGTAAAAATGCAGTCTACATGGCGATAAAAATATATAATCATTTGCCTACTTATCTTAAAGAACTGACCCACACTTCCTTTAAAAAACAGCTTACTACATGGTTAATGAAAAAATGCTTTTACAGTGTCAAACAATATTTAGAATCTAAAGAGGGATCTGAATATATTGGATATCACATTTAATTGAATTATAAATTATTTAATAATTTGAATGCAGTATGTATATTTTATAAGAAATAGTTCATCAGGATTACATTATTTATGTGTTGCTTCTAACTGTTAGGTAGTAAGTAATACTTGATATTTTTGTAATGCATATTTAAAACTATATTAGAGTTACTATTTCTCATTGATATTTTGTGTTTCAAATTGTTTTAAAAAACTTTTATGGTCATTTCTACATGGCATGTCATAAAGACAAAACAAAATTTGCACACCGAATGTAACCGGTCGAATACATTGTTACTGTAAAATAATTTTAAGATCTTTGTATATTTGTATACTTACACATGTATTCTGGCAAATAAACATTTCTGATTCTGATTCTGATTCTGATTCCGGATGGGGTTTCATCATGCGGAACAAGTTTATAATATTATTCATTTATTTAATTTTATCAACACACCACACGTTCTTTGTTGACTTTAGACGAAATAAATTGCATCATCCATTTAACGCCCTTAGGATACAGGATATATGGATCGAGCGTAAATGATAAAGAAAACATGACTCGCAACTTTTGGAGGCAAATTATAAACTTTATTACAGCTGAATATTAGACTTCAATATTAAAAACTGTTTAACAAATACTGCACGCAGGTTTTTCACGTTGTGTTTTCGCTGACCTAAACACTTGAAGAACCTTTTTAGAATTATTATTACAATAATATTTTCAACCAAGTAATATTGCTGCGCTTCATGGTCACGTTGGTTGTTTCCTCTTTAATTTCCTTTGCCATTTAATGGAATTTTACTCTCTAATGACCATAAACCAAAATGTGCTTAATTTTTATTTTCTACACTGCGTTTTACTTTAATTTGATGTTCTTTCTAAAAAAATATATCTTCTGTTCTATTTAGTTTATCTGAAAGATGGATTCCCAATCAGTTGAATTGTCATTCAATTGAAATCATTGAACTACTCAGGTATTAGACAATTTTATGAGGAATGTATGAAGTATAAAATGGTACATATTGAAGTATAAAATGTTCATAGTAAGATAAATAATATTATAAACTTGTTCCGCATGATGAAACCCCATCCGGAATCAGAATCAGAATCAGAATCAGAAATGTTTATTTGCCAGGAATACATGTGTAAGTATACAAATATACAAAGATCTTAAAATTATTTTACAGTAACAATGTATTCGACCGGTTACATTCGGTGTGCAAATTTTGTTTTGTCTTTATGACATGCCATGTAGAAATGACCATAAAAGTTTTTTAAAACAATTTGAAACACAAAATATCAATGAGAAATAGTAACTCTAATATAGTTTTAAATATGCATTACAAAAATATCAAGTATTACTTACTACCTAACAGTTAGAAGCAACACATAAATAATGTAATCCTGATGAACTATTTCTTATAAAATATACATACTGCATTCAAATTATTAAATAATTTATAATTCAATTAAATGTGATATCCAATATATTCAGATCCCTCTTTAGATTCTAAATATTGTTTGACACTGTAAAAGCATTTTTTCATTAACCATGTAGTAAGCTGTTTTTTAAAGGAAGTGTGGGTCAGTTCTTTAAGATAAGTAGGCAAATGATTATATATTTTTTATCGCCATGTAGACTGCATTTTTACTAAATATAGCTGTTTGACATTGCGGTTGGTAGTATTGATTACGTTGACGTGTGGTTCTATTTACTATTTCAAAATTCTTTTAAATATATCTGGGTTCTGCCTGGTAAATAAACAAATTTCTCTAATGTATAAACATGGTAAAGGTAGGATGTTTAATTTTTTGAATAAAGGTACGCAGCTATCATCAAAATATGCATTACATAACGCTCGTATACACTTCTTCTGTATTAAAAAAGCTCTATCAGCATCTGTAGAGTTTCCCCATAAGATGAGTCCATATGAAAGTACAGCGGATACGTATCCATGGTAAGCAGTTAATGCTGCATCTAGTGACACAGTTTTTCTGAGGCGTCTTAGAGCGTATATAAACCTATCTAATTTACTACACATTGTTGAAATATGGGCTTTCCAATTAATATTCTTGTCTAGAGTCATGCCGAGAAATTTGGTAGAATTGACTTGAATGACCTGATTACTATTAAATTTAATATTAAGAGGGATTGGTTTTACATTATATGAATGGAATTGTATTGCTTTAGTTTTGTTTAAATTTATTTGTAATTTGTTATTATGCATCCAGTGAACAATATCTGTGAGGCCTTTGTTAATATCACTTTCAAAATTTTCTTTACTATTACATTTTATGACAAGAGTTGTATCATCAGCAAATAATATGGTTTTTTGATTTGTAGCATTAATCAAATCATTTATGAAAAGAAGAAATAGTAGGGGACCTAAAATACTGCCTTGTGGCACTCCACGGCTATTGATTCTATAATTAGATCTAAAACTGGTTTTTGATATTTGTTTACTATTATTATTATTGGTTATTTTACATATTTCTGTACTTTGTTGTCTGTTTTGTAAGTAGCTTGAAATCCATTCATTTGATTTTCCTCTTATTCCATACTTATTTAACTTGTTTAATAAAAGGACATGGTCTACTAGATCAAACGCTTTGGTCATATCTAAGAAGATCGCTACCACTGGTTTCTTATCTCTTATACTTTCCGTTATTGTTTTAATAAGATCAAAGCAAGCTAAAGTAGTTGATTTTCCTCTCCTAAATCCAAATTGACAATCTGTTAAAATGTTATTACGTGAAAGAAAGCTATAGAGTCTATTATACATTGCTTTTTCAAATATTTTTGAAATTATGGGTATTAAAGTAATAGGCCTGTAGTTATTGGGGTCTGTTCTATTTCCATTTTTAAAGAGTGGCTTGACTATGGATAGTTTCAATTGCTCCGGGAAACGACCTTCTTC